>BQNB010038949.1:0-48397 GCA_026074375.1 Tanacetum coccineum | reverse complement strand
TCACTCATACTATGTTGTCTGCTTTGAGACACTCCGGTACTGAGAACGGCTAGTGCAGCTGCGAAACCCTGTCAAGGAGATTCTTTGAAATTCTACCTGATCACAAGTAATATTTATACTGATAAACGGGGAACCGTAGTTATTAAAACCGTATTCGGCGAAAGTGAACTAAGACTCTTTCGTTTATTACTAACGTAAACCTACAGGTATTCCCGACGGTAGCAACTGGTGGCCGAAGACAAGTCAAATTCATAACCACATGCTCATACTCGACCGACACATCCAAAGACATCATGAAAGCTCAAGTATATGTTTCAAAGCTTCCGCAACTCTGATATCATACGTCCCTCTTGAAGTGACCAAGTACTAAAGTTAAAAGAACTTCAAGAACAAAGAATATTCAAGCTTTCAAGATCAAGAAAGGTATGAGCATGTCGGTCCAGATGTCACAAGCACAAGATGGCGAAAGACCACAAAATGATGATTAGAGATTACTTTTGGCTGATGATCTTAAAGAAGCTCAAGATCACACACAAGTCGAGTTAAGGAACAAGCTCAAGATTTAAGATCAAAGATCACTTCATCAAAGTACAAGATATCAAATGAAGAATCAAAGACTACGAGCTGGAACACAAGAACAATCATAAGATTGCTGAGCTTAAGATTAGTATTTTTTAGGGTGACCTCCCTTAGGGGGAGATTGTTAGATATAAGAAAAAGACTCGGTCACCCCGTGTATTTTATAGTTTAACGTAGCTCGTAGTTAATAGTTAATCGTATGACAAACGGTATTGGGCCGGGTATTAAACCCATACGTGTAAGCCCATACCATGGCCTAGGGGCCGGTTTTTATATTCACTATATAAGCCTCTTCCATGCCATGGAAGAGGTGGTTAGTCATTTTCATAATACAAGTATTACATTTTCTCTCACTAGAACTTTCTCTCTAGTATTTCTCTCTCTAGAAATCGGCTAAACCCATAATCTTCCATTGTGTTATGATTTCTAATATCCTACACAACCAATATGACATATCGATGAATTTTCAGAAACTATAAATACAAATCCCTAAACACGAGTTTAGGGTGTGCTTAAACATATTTTCGATACCCTAACCACAAAAGTCGATTTTCAGAAGGCAAAAAGAGTAAAGAAGATCAAGCATCGCATCTAATTCTATAGGAAACACCTTGTAATTCTATTACTCTTAATAATCCTTCGATTTTTTGTATCATTCGTTTAACTCGGTTAGTTTACCTTGGTTGATTCGATTATTATTTTGTACTCATTACGATGGTTATGGGCTAATACCTTTAGGTATTAGCCATGCTTATGAAGATTTTAATGTTTGGTTTGTTTATCTCGATTGCTTAATTCATCGTTGATTGTTGATTATGTTTATCAATTTATACTCGTTTACGTGCTTAAGTATGTGACCAATCATTCAACTGGATCTAGGAATGCAAAATATCGTGCTAGCTAGATACCGAGATAGCTCTCCATATGTGCAATTTATATATCTAGAATCATAGGATCGAAAATAATGACCTATCCTTACCATTGGTTTAGTGAACAAGTTGGACTAGCAGGTGACCTGGGATCAACAAATGACGTTCTGATTCCCCTTTTAAGGACATGGACAATGGACTACTAGTATATAAAGAGTCATTAAGCAGTAAGTTAGTAAAGTCTTATTGAGATAGGGTTTAATAAGATCACCATTATTAGTCTCCTAAGATAGATTATAATCAACAAATGCTTGCTTTATGCGGATGCGTCTAATTGTGACAGGATTAGCGTGTCTAGGTTTTAGGAAGAAGTACCGCCTAAATCTAGGAATGATATGCCCTTCGAGATAAGTCAATCATTGCACTAATAAACAAACCTGCGTTTTAATTGGATTAATGATAACATCACATATTTAATACTTTTTAGTAGCAAAATACCTCCTATATTACCTGCAAATGTTTCACTAACACTCGAAAACGAGATATTTTCTATCATTTTGTAGTTTTCAGGTGAAATGCAGGAAAGTGACAAGAAACAAGGGAAAAAGGGCTCAAAGTGTAAATATTTGAAGATTGTTACGGCGTAACACCAAAAATGGTTACACCGTAACATATATTAAGCAAGTACGAAGATCAAGGATAAGATTACGGCGTAACACCATATCTAGTTACGCCGTAAACAAGTATTTAAAAGGAAATCTTGCCCAAGATAGGGTTACATCATAACACCACTTATGGTTACGCCGTAACCATGAAGATCCACAAATATGGAATGAAGATCACGTACTTATGGACATTATTTGAAGCTTACGACGTAACACCATATCTGGTTACGCCGTAACAATTGCTTATTTATGGAATGCCGTGTAAAAAGGTTATGGCGTAACACATTTATAAGTTACGCCGTAACAGGTTCGATACCTATAAATAGAGGCCGCATTCAAGCTATTTCGACAACACTTCCTCCACAGCCAACTAGAGAGGCGACAAAGGCTTCCAACCTTTGAAGAATTCCACTTGAAATCCAAGGGAGATCACACTTTATTTAATTTTTGTATTTAATCGTTCAAATATGAATACTGTAAGAATTATGAGCTTTCAATCTATGATTTCTTCTATTTCTTGCTGTGTTTCCGTTACCATGAGAGGCTAAGCACTTAAAGTGTTGGCCTAGTTATGTAATTACTGTTGTTATGATGTTTGTTTCCTGTTAGATTATGGTTTCATTAGATATTCCTTGACTATCGTGTAACCTTGGGTTTTGGTAGTACGAGTAGTTTGGACCTCGCTTGCCCTATTATTAGATTATCTAGTCAATATGGGATCCATCAGGTACTAGGTAGGAGTGGTTATTCGTCCCTAGTGTAGGAACTAATCGGTCTCCGCACATTATCACTCAATATACTTAAAAAGTACAAGAACTCTTTCAGAGGGGGTTAATAATCTGCATAGGTTATTGGATAAGTTTTGGAAATAGTTGAGATTAATCACTGCAACCTGGATAACCTACCTCCTATACGATTTGGACTGATTCTGAATCGCATGGAGTATAGGAAAGACTAAATATGCCTATTCAAGTCTATCGACCTTAGAAACCACTAATGAAACCATAGTTTGACATTGTACAGGAGAATGTTTTCATAATAGTAGTAATGAAGTAACTAGGTTATCATGTTTTCTCTCTTGATATCTCCAACTCTTTTAATTTTTAGTATTTTATTTTATTGTTATTTATTTCAATTCGATTCAAAACCATTTTCTAAACGTGACATTTCAAATTAAAACTTATTACAACTTAGCTCTTGGGACGACCTCGGATTTACCATTCTATACTACTCTGATCAGGTTCTCTGCCCGTTAGTACGTTGTAAGGTAGATCGAGTTTTATAAATATTAAAACTTGATAAATTTATATTTAAAAAAAAACATGCATCAAGTTTTTGGCGCCGCTGCCGGGGAGCTAAAAATTAAAATTAGTTTGACTATTTCATTATTTCTCTTCTTTCCCTAAACTCTATATCTGCAAGAACTATGGCAGGATTAGACGTCGATACTCTTAGCATGGAACAATACTTAGCATTGTCACGAGAAAGCTGGGCACCGGGCGTGGTTAAACCCGAAATCGGAGGCAATGTCAATTTCGAAATCAAGAGTCAATTCATGCGCGAATTAAGGGAAGACACTTTCTCCGGGAACAAGACGAGGATGCTCACGATCACATTGATCGGGTCCTCAGCATCGTTGGCTTATTTAATATTTCTTGGAGTCTCTAAAGACGCAGTCATGCTTCGAGTTTTTCCCTTTACTCTTATTGGAGCTGCAAAAAGGTGGGTGGACAGACTCGCCCCTGGAACTATCAATACCTGGGATCTCCTCAAAAGGCCTTTATCCAAAGGTATTGTCCACCTTTCATGACCGCAAAGCAGATTGAAGATATTCACTACTTCAAGCAAGATGGAGACGAATCATTATATCAGGCTTGGGAGCGGTATAATGACCTGCTATACAAGTGCCCTACTCACGACATCAATAGTCATCAAAAGGTAAATATCTTTTATAAGGGTTTGAGCACTATTTACAGTCAATTGCTTGATTCACAAGGACCAATCCCTAGGATTACACTAGCCCAAGCTCTCACAACAATTTAGACCATGGCTGACCATTCTCAAAAATGGCACGACGGAACAACAAGCAGGAATATTGGAAGTAGTAATAGCAATGATGGACTAGCTGCATTGGTAAATAAGTTGGACAACCTGGGGAGAGACATAAAGAAGCTAAAGGAAAGTGTTCATGCAATCCAGGTTGGATGCTAAATTTGCGAAGGACCTCACCTCGACAAGGATTGTCCCATCAACGAGGAAGTTAAACAAGTTGAAGAGGTCAGATATGGAGAATTTGGACGAACAACGCCTTTTAATGGGAACAATGGAGGAAAGTTTCGTGTAGGACCACCTGGATACTACACTAAGACTGATAACCGTCCATTATATGGCAAAAAGAGGCAAAGCTTAGAAGAACTATTAGCTAAGCATCAAGAGTAATCTGCACGAAGAAGTACTGAAATGGAGGTGTGGATTAAGAAGCTTCAAGAGAATGTTGAGATTAATACTAGGAACTAAAGCGCCTCGCTCAAAAATTTAAAAACCCAGATCGAACAATTGACTAAGGAAATTCATTCTGATAAAACCCTTAACTCATCCTCAGAACAAATTAAAACAGTTACTGCTGATCAGGAAACATTTGGGCTCAACAAACTCCATGGAGTGTCCTTCATATCGGGACCTGAAAGTGATACTCCTGAAGTTTTACAACACCAACTGCCACCTAAAGAGTTAAATCCAGGAAGCTTCACACTCCCCTGCACGATCGGTAAATTTAATTTTTACGTCATGGCTGACCTAGGTGCTAGTATTAATGTAATTCCTAGGAGTATATTTGAACACTTGCATCTTACCAATCTTAAAAAAACAAATATGCTCTGTGAAATGACAGATATGTCTAAAAAGGCACCATTGGGGATAGTTGAAAATGTTATAGTTAAGATCGATAAATTCTTATTCCCTTCTGATTTCGTAATCATTGACAACACCCCTTCTGAAACTACAATTCTAGGGAGACCCTTTTTGGCTACCATTCATGCAGAAATAGATGTCTTCACTGGAAAAATATATTTGGAAATTAATGAAGATAGAATAAGCTTTGATACAATGAGAAAAGATCATAATTATACGAATCCTAGTAGAAAATTTTTCATGGTTAGACCCCAATCCCCTGTTCAGAGTAATAATCAAATCGATTACAAAGAGTCAGGTAACTAGGACAATAGGTCCCCTAACTTAGATGATCAGGAGCCTAAGAAATGGAAAATTAATTTAGATGAGAATGTTCCTAGAGCACACTTCTGTAACCTTATAAAACAGAATATCAATGAACAAACCAAAATGTGACCATCCTGTGACCCCGACAAAAAAATGTGTGATGGTGGGGTAGAAATCTGTGGGGTATCTAAAACTGGAAATTTAAGGTTTTGGTACTGCAACTACGATAATGAGAGAATAAATATAAAAGTAAAAGGATTATCCTTTCCTAATTTCCTTTTAGCAAAATACGGAAAAAGCCAAACCAGTGCCTTAGTTTAGGATAATCGATACGCTGAATGGTGTGATGTTAGTCCCTCATCAAAGGTCTCTTCTCAAGAATCAAACATAGATAAAACTAACATAGATAACTAAAATACTGGTAGACTTAGGAATTACGCTCTCGCTCTTAGTGATCGACACCATACTTACCAGCGAAGCTACAACTGATCGGGTTCACTGCCCGTTAGTGTTGTTTTTAGGTAAAGTCGGCAAAATATAAATGTAAAACCTGATAATAAAATAATACCTACGCACAACAAAACATCAAGGGTGTAAGCAACATTGTGAGGCTTCTCCGCCGGATAAAGGAGATTGGTGACTATTGTTTTACGAACTCTCGAGTAGGTGACTCGGTGAGTGGAGTAGGGCAAGGAATGTGTCCTTGTAGCCGGAACACTATAAATACTTGTGTATCAGTTCTATCTCTTCTAAACTATATCTTTACTTTACTTGCACTTTACATTCATTTCTCATCTCGTAGATCAATCAATATCATTAACTTCACATAAACTCGATCTACAAATTTTCAAAACGTAAAATTAATCGGTAAAACTATTCAACCCCCCTTCTAGTTTTCGACAGATACTTTCGTTCATGGTTTATCCTCACCCGATGATAAAGATTATGGTACCATTCTTTGGTAAGTTTACTCTTTTGTGTGTGGTTGTAACATCACTATCGTTTAAGCACATATATGCTCCCATTTATTTTTCCAAATATTGTTATTAGTGTGTATTTGTATGGGTTGGGTAAAACAAGTTTGTATTAAAATAAGTTATTCAATGTGACAATTAACTTTAAGGTTTCGTCTGTTGGTTTCTTGCAATTATATACATACAACTATTCTTATTTTTTGTGCTTTCATTACCATTATGCAATGTAAAGGTGTCATTTATACATAATTACGATGTGTGATACTCCATAAAAGAGCTTGGAACTAAAAAGTCTGGTCTGGTTTTATTGTTTTTGTTATGTTTGAATCTAAACTGGATTATAATGCAAATTTAGTTTATGGATTAGATCGGGTTTTATGTCTTTACTAACACCTTAAGATGAGGATACCATATTGCAAAGAAAAAGTAGCAATCTTTTTAGCTACTAACCTGTTTGATAAACTTAACCTGCATGAAGATGAAGATGAGGGACTCTCGTGTCTTATGGACACACAATAAACTAATTTAAATATCATTCTAATTGTGAAAAAAACAACCATTAGTTATAAATTAAACCGACTGATTATGCAGGTAAAGTTGCAGGTGGAAGCTCGATGAGGAAAACTAAAGCAGGGGAAAATGCCCAAAGCTTTATTATGTTGAGCCTACATGTTTTAAAGCAAGCAAACCTATAGAGTTCTAGGCAAGGAGTCGTTGATGATTATAGGTTTACCTAAGGTTTCAGTTTTCCTTTTAACTATTAGTTTTCATACATATGTGTCTTATGTTTGATAGTGCATAATATGTGCTTTTTTCACAGGGGGTGATGACTCATGGGAATGTAGTATCAACGGCTGCTGAGGTAACATAATGCATAAGCTTTTAGTTAAAACCGGTTATCTTGGACGGATGGGATGGGCTGACCCACAAACGTTTATTTTTCAATTAATCAAAAAATCTTTAATTATGTATAAGCTAGATTTTGATGACAAAAATAATATTATCATAGTATGTGGATTGTATTCTGCCTATAAATGACTGATCATCTGTATGGTGAAAACCATTCTGGATTTTTTGATTTTTATTGTTAAAGCACATGTAGCTATCACCGTACAACAAAAACTCCTCAATAATGAAAAACGTAATAGACAAAATGCGTCGCAACGAAACACGAGTTTCAAAAAACTTGTTATCAATGTTTTCTGAAAAGTATCTCATATATTTACTTCATGTAAATAGAAAAAAATATACTTAAGACATAATTATTAAGAAAGTAGTATATCTTATATTCTTAAAATTACTCTTTATACTACAACATTTACATACATCTTTTAGTCTCTTTGTGACACCCGCATTAACTCCGAGCTATCAGAAATGGTAATCGCCTTAAATTAATCGGCTCGTAATGTCAAGTCAAAAATCAAATGAATAAAAAAAACCATCAAAATATTTTTCTCGAAAATTGGATTTTAAAGCTCAATGTTTTACATTTTTCTTTAAAGTTCTTCACAATTAATATGAAACGAGTATGTATACCCGCGCTTCGCTGCGGAAGTGGGCGTCGTTTTTTTGGGTGTCGTGGTTGATGTCGAAAGGGGTCGGCTGAAATGGGTCTCGTGTTCTTTTTACAGATGTGTAACAATTATCAAATGCATAAAGATATGAAAAGTTAAAACAATATCTTGCAACTCCACATAACTCGAATTAAAAGTCGTAAGTAGTAATCAAGAATAATGTACTCACAATTGATGCATAAGACATTTTTTTAGCATCTTGTTGCCATGTTACATTTTTTTTCCATGCTAACAGTTTTGTTTCTTGTTCATTTTAGCAGGTTAAGAGATATTTCCTTAGGATAAACCTGCAGATGAATGCAAAATCGCTGACGATAAAGTATTTCTTCACAGCATTCCCTTCGTGGACTAAGAGCAAACCGGGCTTCAGCTCTACAATCGTGGGTACGTGTTCGGGTAGCATACCATCTGTCCTGATGTTGCTGGTCATGTCACCACAACACCCTGTAACATTACAAAAATCAATCTCTAACGTTACGTAAATTCTCTAACTGATTAAGGTACTTGACCCTTATAGTTATCCAATAAATCAAAGACTATAAATAGAGTCAAGTGGGTTCGGACGGGTCAATTTGGGTTATGTTATTGACCGTTGTAACAGGCAAAATCAAATCCATCTACAGAAGATGCAAGCACTTAATAACTTTCATTTAATCATTTATGCATCACAACTAGGGGTGTCAATTTTTAACCCGACCTGAAACTGATACGAAAATTAATAGGTTCGGGTTGAGTCTAAATAGATTTCGGTTCGGGTTTGGGTCGACCCATCTAACCCGTTTATTAACAGGTAAGATTCGGGTTGGGAATAAATTAAGCGGGTCAACCTGCTAACTCGTTAAAGATTTTATTTAATTAAAATTATATATTCTATCATACGGGTTAAATGAGTTAAATAGGTCGACTCACAAACGCGTTTAATCTGTTTAACCCGTATAATGTGCCAACTTTTGTATATATAAAACGGGTTAAATGGATCAACCCGAAACCCGTTTAACTTATTACGTTTAACTTATTACCCAAGTATATATACGGGTTAAATAAGTCAGGTTCGGGTTATATGTAAAAATGTTAGAGTTGACGTAGCTGACCCAATTATATAAATAAGTCAGGTTTGAGTTGAGTTTTTCTGACAACCTGACTCGAATTGCCACTCCTCACCACTATATAATACATCATCTTTTATTATTTTGCTTTGTATGCATGTTTTTTTTATTATTTTACTTTGTATGCATAAACATTAAAAAAACACAAAACACTTACAATTTCAAAAATTTTATTATTTGCTTCTTTAACTTTTTGTTGCTATAAAATATAAATGAACTCTCAACTACTTTTTTAGAATACAAAAATCAGAAAATGATTAAAAAATAACTGTTCACATTATCATGTGCATCATTGCTCCACAATCCACACACACATAAACATTATCTAATCTGTAATCACATGTTTAGAGCCACAAATAAACGCAAGGACTAAACTTCAAGATAAAACATACGGAGTAAGTATATTTTTATTTTTGTCAATTATTGTCACCACACTTTACTCGTGCGACACTCATCCCACACATGTTTATAATTTTACGATGGCCAAAACACATATTAGTACCCTGAACTTGTCAAAGTGGATCATCTAGTACCCTAAACTTTTAAAGGTGCAGAATGGTACCATGAACTTGACAAAATGAAATTTCTACTACCCTAGACTAATAATAAACTCAACAATTAATTATTTTTTTCCTTTTAAAAATTATTTAAAATCATTTTTGTAGAGTATTTTGTAAAAAATAATGTATATTTGTCTCTTAGCGGGTATGATAGTTTTGTGATATACTTTTAACACTTAATCATGCATCGAGTGCTCCGCTCTCACGGCGCGGCTCTCCCGCTCCTCTCTCCTCCCCTCCCGTCTAGAATCCTGCTATAATGAAGTTACTACACTTATAAAGCATTTCGCTTACAACTTTCATTAACCGCACTATCCCAAGCCTCCACGCCCCCACTGTATTATTTGCCCATATGAGCTAATTAGTAATTACATGCTCAATGTTACTTAACTTTTGAGTTTATTTTTTTACCAAATTGACCCGGCACAAAACTCGAACCAACCGAGTATTTAAAAATAAAGGATAAAAGTATTTGCTAGCAGGTCTAACCCATTACCCAACCCCACCCATTGTATCACTTCTAATGAGAGCATAAAATTTAATTGCTATCGAGTATTACCATGTGCATTATCCACCTATATCGGTTCGAGGATTTAAGTAAAAGTATTTTAGATGCACATTTAAAACTAAAAGTGGCTAATCGGCTATACAACTTTCATTTTATTAGTAGCCAAAAAGACAAAGACAACATATTAGCAGCTGCAATTTGCAAAGCTGCTTTGCCACTTTCTCAAAGATTACCCATTTCAAACGATCCCATACCAACCCGTGGCGTTCTTTTCTATAGCAGTGATTAAAACAAACTGAAAAATCCAAACACCCCCTGACGATCATTATATTCAACCCAAACCCAAAGTAACTAACATACAGGCACAAATTACATAGCCTATTTTTTACTGATCTTCGGCACTATAGATCTCAGGTAGAGAAGATACTTACTCAATATATTTCTGCGACGTCCTTCACGCTTGTGGAACAAAGAAATTTTCCCTGATTTTGAAAGCTCCACTAAAACACCTGCATCAAGCCTAAATCAAAACTGCTTATAAAATTATATAACTGCAATACAAAAAATATGAATTTTTTAATAAAATAACTTGAAGGTATTCGTTTGACTGATATATCGTTTCAAATGTTAAAATACAACTGATTAGTAAAAGAAAATAACATGATAAAGAACTTGCCTTAAAGAACGCACTGAAAAACATTGTAACATTCTGAATAACAGCTTGGAAAGAACACAAATATGACTGTTAGTTGGATCAGACACGTTAAGAATAAACATGAATTTACTTTCTGATTGAGCAAGTTCCTACCTGTTGCGTGCTGTAACCATTTACGTATGAGTTGGGTATATTCATACAAATGACAACAGAAACCTAAGTTCCATTATACATTTGAGATCATCTTCATACAAAACATTAGCACTTAAAATTAATAGAACTCTTGAACAAAGTGGTTAACCATTTTGTTGTCAAAATATTACCCACCAAGATGGGTGTCTTCGGCTGTGGCTTAGACATAAAAGATACCTTATGCAATGGTCAAAAGTGACACATAAAAGTTACCTCCACCAAGATCAAACATGAGCACATTTTTCTCACCAACGTTGGTATCCTTCTTGTCAAGATCGTAAGCAATGACAGCAACTGTTGGCTCATTAACGATACGCATAACATTCAGACCAGAGATGACTGCCACATCCTTGGTAGCTTGACGATGTGAGCCGTTGAAGTAGGCAAAGACTGTAGACAACGTTCTTTACGGTTGAACCAAGGAAAGCCTTCGTAACTTCCTTCATCTTGATGGGGACCATAGAAGAGATTTCCTCAGCGGCAAGGGTCTACTCCTCAACCTTACAGTTGACGACGATCATATGCTTCTCTGCTGGTCCAACATCAGTAACATTAACAACACTTTCTTGAAGAGATTGTCACGCCAATAGCAATCCTATTGTTTGTTTGAACAAATCCTGAGCATAGTAAGTTGTAGCATCCAGTTTGGTATGCATCCGTCTGTAAAATGAACCAACATTAGCCTTATGTGAACATTACTTGTCAACAGCCACTACATAATTGTAGTAGAATGCCTCACCATTTATTTCTTTTCATATTGCCATTCTAACAGTACCTTAAACTTATGTAAGCAAAAAGTTTCAAAAATAAACCCACAAAAAGTGAGGCTAGTGAAACATAAGCCAAAAATTAAAATAAGCCGTAAGCCGAAACAAACCCCATAACATAATGAGTTTAAAATGAAGAAACAAATGAAATTCATCAATAATGATCGTAAAGAAGACTACACTCACAGTAGATTGCGTAGTACCCCAGCAAGCATCAACAATGAAACCGTCATCAAATCAGCGAGGGTGATAGGGAAGAAGCAATTAACAAATGTTATGCGCATAGATGACAATGGTTTTTTATTTTTATTTTTTTTTTGGAAAACCAATAAAAACACACATAGCAAATAGGTTACATACTCTATATTGTAAGGCTCAAATTGCTACTATGGAGAACTCGCGGGAATAGTCTTCGTATGGCTGCAACACAACCGAAGTTGTGGCGCGCACCAACCAAGATAGGGTGCGCACGCGCTCTTCGCGCGCGCGCATCACAAAAAAACATAATCGCAGAAGATTATCATCATCGCCTTTATTGTTTGCTCGAGTATGAATCAGCAAAAGGAAAACGCAAATATAGAAAGTAGGAGATTGATTAATCAGCATATGAATATGGATTAAATTACTAATAGGCATAGCGATGATCAGATTACTAAAAATGGCAAATATTTCTTTTAGGCATACTAACATAGCAAATTGTATAAGCATGCTAGTTCCATAGTGGCAAGTATTATAATCATTCTAAGGATTATTTTTGTGTGTTTGCATCTTGGACATATTTTAGATCTTGATATTTAAATTTAAGTTGTGCTATGTTCGTGTTAAGAAGCAACGGATAACCGAGTTTGCAAAATCCAATACAATTTCCCCTTCAACGAAACCAGAACCAAGAGAGGACACATTAGCCGCATACTGAACCCCTAAATGACTACCAAACTATTGCTCTTGTGAATTAATAAGCAACCCGGGCTGTTGATTTGTGTGGTCTGCACCCCCCCACACATTGCCACTAGATCGCTCTCTCGATCTCGCGCACAATCATATCGACAAGCAACATTGTGAACTCACCTCCTCCGCCGCTCAGAGACTTAAAACTCCCTCACCATAACGAAACAAGTCAGACAAAATTATGTTGTATATAGCAAACCCGAATTAAACCTTGTGTATTGTGTGAGTAGTGATATAGGAATAGAAAGATTTAAACAGTATATGTATAGATAAACCAAATTCTTGTTTTTGGGGGGGGGGGACTTTCCTCAAACACATGGTAGGCACCAATCCATCCACCCATGAACAACATATATTCGGTGGTCTTTGGTGGTCCTTTACCTCTACCACATCTTCTAGCACACCTGGTTTGGAGATTTAGGGTTATTACCACTTTCTGACACCAATATGATAACAATTTATTTTTTCAAAATTACTAAAAGAAGAGATAAAAAATATGATAACATATGTTGTCTGATTGTTTAACAATCGAGAAACTCTTTCACATCGCTCACCTAATAATAGAAAGATAAAAATACTTCATCCGAGAAAAAAATATTAAGAAAACTTTTCTTCATCAATACAAAAGTATCCAAAACCAAACCCCTATATTTCATGTACACCATTACAGATCCCTAAATTTCACTATCACTCTCTTCCTCGCTCCGCCATTAACTCTCAGAGAGAAAAAAAAAATAAAAACTTACACCTCATTGATTGACGAAACTTGTAACGCCACTCATTTTGTCACTCCACAACCACCACCACAACGAAACCCTAAAAAACCATGATCTAAGGGATGTGATAATAGATTTAGGAATGAGGAGATGAGCCAGTGATTTTAGAAAGAGAGCAACAGAGTAGAGATTTGTAAGATCCGGTATCGAGAGAGAAAAAAGAGATACAAAGAAATGGAACGGTGCATAGAGGAGAAGAAAGACACGTATGTAATGATGTGTCCCGGGTCTTTAAAAAGGAAAAAAAAGAAAGAAATCGGGTCGGGCGGTGTTATCATTGAATGCATTTAATGTTGCCTCGAGGCAACGATCTTGATGGTTAAATATATAGTAAATTAATAACTTTCATTTAATCATTTATGCATCACAACTAGGGGTGGCAATTTTTAACCCGACCTGAAACTGATACGAAAATTAATAGGTTCGGGTTGAGTCTAAATAGATTTCGGGTCGGGTTTGGGTCGACCCATCTAACCCATTTATTAACAGGTAAGATTCGAGTTGGGAATAAATTAAGCGGGTCAACCTGCTAACTCGTTAAAGATTTTTTTTAATTAAAATTATATATTCTATCTGGGTTAAATAGGTCGACCCACAAACCCGTTTAACCTGTTTAACCCGTATAATGTGCCAACTTTTGTATATATAAAACGGGTTAAATGGATCAACCCGAAACCCGTTTAACTTATTACCCAAGTATATATACGGGTTAAATAAGTCAGGTTCGGGTTATATGTAAAAAGGTTAGAGTTGACATAGTGACCCATGATATAAATATCTCGCGCACTCGTGCGTCGCTTCGCGTGCGCGGCGCCGCAGGACACAAACCCGACTCGAATTGTTCATCATTTCACTATATAATACATCATTTTTTATTATTTTGCTTTGTATGCATGTTTTTTTATTATTTTACTTTGTATGCATAAACATTAAAAAAACACAAAACACTTACAATTTCAAAATTTTTATTATTTGCTTCTATAACTTTTTGTTGCCCTATAAAATATTAATGAACTCTCAACTACTTTTTTAGAATACAAAAATCAGAAAATGATTAAATAATAATTGTTCACATTATCATGTGCATCAATATTTATTACAAATTATTATACTAAAATGATTTTTAGAAAGAAAAAAATAATTAATTGTTGAGTTTATTAGTATATGGCAGTAGAAATTTTATTTTGTCAAGTTCAGAGTACCATTCTGCACCCTTAAAAGTTCGGTTACTAAATAATCCGCCTTAAGTTCAGGGTACTAATATGCCATTTACAATCGATGTGAATGAGTGAGTTAAATGACCTCCATTGTTTTTCAGTAACAACCGTTGGTCAATAAGCATTAAGTGTGTGTATGTACTAGGTTATTAATTCCACTTATACGACCAAGATTCATTATTGGATTCAAAGGTTATTGATTTAGCACCCAAGAACAGATATTCGGTATGTTCTTTTAATTTCATGTGATTATTTGCAATTTGTTGAGTTTTGTTTTGTTTTCTTAGAGGGTAGACTCGACTTAGGGGGTGTTTGTTTAAGCTTATTAGTTGTTTTTCGCTTATGTTTCATAAGCCCATCTTTTTCCGGCTTATTTTGGAATTTACGGACTTATGTAAGCTCCTAAGTTTACGGACATCATAACTCCTATGTTGTTGTTGTTTATAAGCTCCTATTTTTTTTTTTACTTATGACCTTATTGTGACTGAAATATGGAAAGCTCAAAAGCTGAATAATAAGCCGGAAAATTAGGCTTACGAAATATAAGGCGAGTCAAATAAGCGTAACTGCTTAAACAAACACCCGCTTAAATATATTTATTTCAATCTTGAAAGCGAAAAAAGGTTTGTTAGACCTCTAAAGCAAAGTCAATATATATACTCTATACTAGACTATAGACCCGTGGGTTTCGCGGGTAGTAACTAAAAAAATTATAAATAGAAATAACTCGAAAAATATAATGTAAATCTATACACAAATAAAGCATTATATGGATATCAATAATATAACAACTATAGTTAACCTATTACAAATTTACCAAAAAAACATAATATATTTAAACAACTCAGTAGACGTCGTTAATATGAACGCCCACAGCTCGGTCTTGAGACCTTAGTTTTGTCACCCACCAAATTCAGGTCAATGGTAGACGTGTTCGTTGCCAATATGCAATGAGGCGGACACACCTTCTTAATCTCACTAAATATTGTTTGCTTCAAGTGAACGCTCTCAATAACTGCATGTTATAAAAAGTAGCTAGTCAAACAACTATGTGCACCGATGTTATAAGTTACATAGAAATTCAATATGAACAATGGACAATCCATTAATGAAGATACCTCAATGACCGTATCCACATCGTTGAATTCTGAGTAGTCTAATACGGTAATACCCCTTCAATCATCGTCAGCGCTTTTTCAGCTGGGGACTGTGCCAACTTTTTCCTTGCAAACATACCCCGGATATTTGCTACAAGTAAATACTACCTTTAAGTATCATCTCTAGTATATAAGTGGCCGAATAAACTCGATTTGTTAAAATGCATATCCTACCTTCTACTGTTTTTATCCGTTTTAGAAGATACTCAGAGTTGACTTCCTTAAGGACAACAAATATGTTACTGATGATAAGTGTTGTAGCTATTTCAGAACCCACTGAACCTCCACCAATCACAGTAACTTTCTTGACGGCCCTTGGCTTGAGTCTGATATCAGTAATGTTGGGCACCTTCGAGTGATGAAAAATAAGCTAAGCATGTAGAATATTCAGAAAGCAAAAGATATTCACACTATTTAGTTTGTATACCTTTAAAGTCGTACGTTATGAGAAGAACACATGACAAAGACCTTTTGATGTGTTTGAAACTACAAGCTCGTTAAAAACTTTGCCCTCCTGAGGAACAATAAGTATAAGTTTAGGTTGCATAGCAATATAAGAATGTTTGACCCATTTACTCGCCATCTAGTTAATGTTTATCCATTAATATTCTACAAGTGGTCACATAGCAATATAAGAATGTTTGACCCAAAACTCTCTCAAAATAGTTGTGCAATTCATTCAAGCAAGTATTTGTATATTCTTAGTGTGCATAATATATATTCTTATAGAATTCGTGGCTATTCATATGTTTACACGGATTAACATATAATCTGTTTTTTTTTTCCTATATCATTCTATAAGCCTATTCCTATTCTCTGAAATTAGCCTGCATTATAATATGATTTTTCCTATACAACATCCCTTGAGTACTCTTAGTTAAGGTTCTATGTAAACTGTGACAGGTCAATACTGGCTGGTAATGGATCAGAACATATTTGGTTCCACTGCCTAATGAAATGAATCAAAACATATTCGGGTCGATAGTGGCCTGTAGTCAAGTTAAACCAATTACTTTTCTGTTTTGAAAAAGCAGCTTTTCAAATACATATAATCTGTGTATAAACCACAAACTTGCAAAAATATGAATAGCCACGTCTAAATATGTGCAAACATATAATCTGTGTATAAAACTGTGACTTGCAAACATAGCATATGTGTTGAAAAATCGGCTTTTCAAAGAAGCGCACTTTGAAAACGAAGCTTTACAAATGCATAGTTTGTTTTGAAAAAGCAATCCCAAACACACTCTTAACCTGTGTTTGGTAATATTTAATTATTGCAGAGAAACATAGTGTTAAAAATAGTTTATAATAGCAGTAAAATAGAAAGTAAGATCAGTAAGTCTTACTTTAGTTGTGCTAAAAATAGTTTACAAGAGCAGTAAAATCAGTAAAAAGTGTACTAAAAGTAGCATACAATAGTAGTAATTTCATCATCTAAACGGCATACAAAATCTGTAAAAGCATATATGTTTGGCGCAGAGCATTTTAGAGCAGTAACAACAACATGTATGACTTACGGGTTGTAAAATTTTGACCCATTTGTTAGTAAGTCGTATAGAGTAGAAACCACAATCCATTTGTTATGTACACAAGAAATATTTTACAAAAAAGTAACACAGGGACCAAAAAGCCAAAACAAAAATACAGTTGAAGACAAAATTGGAAGTTTTAGCCAGCTTGTCAAATATATAATGTTTTCTTTTCTGACAAATATTCTTAAATGGCATGACAAATTGACTTGTATATTCATGTGGCAATCTAATTCAGGCTTAAAAAAGATAATGTATTAACAAAAGACTAAGTTACCTTCTCCTAGTTGCCTCAAAGGGGTCAGAACCAGGCAATTTCGTACTGCTAACCGTATATCCTCTACCATCAGTCAATGCTTCAGATCTTCCATTAAGCATCCGATCATATATTGAAGCGACATGATCAATCGCTGGTCTGAAAAAGCAAGTTATGTCATAAACTGAGAAAACATATGTAGGCGAGGAAGGTTTTACAAGTTTCAATCTATCAAAATAGCAATATATCCATTTTGGACGTCTCTCTATTCAGCTTCTGCATTTTGGGGGATATTACTTAACTTCTATGGTGTAATTTGGCCCAAATCATGATGTTATTCTGGGAACATGTGGCCATGTTTATTTGTAACAGACGCCGTAATTTTGGAGGTTATACTTCTAATGATCCTGATGAACAGAAGAACTCATTCCTAGATCTTAACTACTGATTAGATCATCTGTGTTCCAATCAAGAATCAATAAAGTTGCACATTATAGGCAACTATTTTGTACTGGCCAAAGCCATAATCCTAATATAGCAAATTACTCCTCAACTCCTTACCTGTAGCCCTGCATTCACAGACTTGAGACTACCTAGTCTCATCATTCAACACTGCATCAGCAATAAAATAATACACGATGGCATAAAGTTATTTTTACAAGGCTTCTAATTTCTGCACATGTGATTAAAAAATTAACTATCATGATTAGTTCATATAATGCTTTTCTTAAATATATGTAAGTATGCCCCTTTCTATTAAGGAATGAGTCTAAAGGGTAACCAAATATTATTACGCACACCATTCTATCAAGACAGCTAAATCCATCTCATGCCATGTGATAAATGATCAATCAAAACATTCAGCTCAGAAAACGAGGTACATGGTTTATGTGACCATTTGGTAGCAATTCTTTGAGCTTAAGGATAACCATTGCAGGCTAATGTGTATCTGAATCCATAAATAAAAAAATAGTTAAAGATATCATCAGCTTCATCGGGGAATTCTATCGAACACTTGGCGTTCGCCTAGATTCAAGTCATAAAAAACACACACCATGGAAATAAGCTCAAAAGCTGAATAATAAGCCGGAAAAATAGGCTTAAGAAATATAAGGCGAGTCAAAGAAGCGTAACTGCTTAAACAAACACCCGCTTAAATATATTCATTTCAATCTTGAAAGCGAAAAAAGGTTTGTTAGACTTCTAAAGCAAAGTCAATATAGCATCGGATCAAAACCAAACCGAACCGAAAACCGACTTTGAGGAAAACATGAACCGAAAACCGAACCGAAAATGGTCGGTTCGGTTTCGGTCGGTTCAGTTCAGCTCGGTTTGTCGGTTCGGTTCGGTTTTCGGTTGGTTTTGCTCAGCCCTAGTACAAATTTAGTATAGTATTGATGTTAACTTTATGAGTGACCATGGTTTATTCAACCTTTTGGCCAACTAATTTATGGAGTTGACCCCACCATTACACAGACTTAAACCAGTAAAGCCCTCCCATTAGGGGAGGTTGGCTTGGCCACTTCAGCATGGTTCGAACTTGAGACCTTACACATTTTAATTAGTCACAAGCTTTTGCTAACTCGGCCACCCTGGTATTTAGTTGTGGAATAAGAATTATGGAAATGAATATGTTAGATAAGAAGAAGAAAGTAAGAAACTTGACTATTACTTTTTGTGCCATTTTCGATAAATAAATTATTAGAAGCCTTAATGGTTCCGTAGATTGCAAGAAAATACAGGTGGATGATGAATGATTGCAGAATCTGTATTTTAAAACAACTTGAATGAATTGATTATAAATGTTTTTTAAAAGTTGCCTTTTCATTCATATCATTTATTATTATGGTACTTTTTGCTTATTTGATACACTTCTTTCTATCTCACTTGCACATGCGCCTTTTCTGGCTGCTTGTGGTCTTTTATATACTGAATGCTATAATAGAAACATTTATTAATTTTCGATCTGCTTAGTTTAAAACTTATTTCTAGAGAAATTAGAGTTACTTTAGAACCGTGAGTAGTATTATTTCCATTTTCAAGTATTTTGCTGCATTTCGCACTTTAAATAACTTCTTGTCTGCAGACTATGGATCTGTTGGATCAACCACGAAAGGTGTTTGTCAATGTCTCAAAGGTATTAATCTTTTTTTTCTCGGTAAATGGAAATAGCCATGTAACTATGCATTTTTATGATGGATGCTGATCTGAATTTCATTTTTAATGCAGAGTGGCAACATTGTCCTTCTATTGCTTTGGCATATTCTCCATTTAGTTCTGAGCATTTTATACTTTTTGCGGGAGATCTTTCGTGCATTTGAAAGCTACCTTATTACACATGGATATGTGAAAGCTTACGATGATCTGAACTTAGATCGAGTCAAGTATCTTGGAATTGTTGTGGACAGTGATGAAGCCCGCAAGACGTCAAATGTTATTGAACTTTTGGAGTGGCTTTCAGTTATTGGTGTTAAAAAGGTCTGCCTATATGACCGCGAAGGTAAGGCTGCACTATTTTTTGGAGTGACGTTTTATTACTCATTTCATCTTATTGTATTCAGTGTAATCTTGAACTCGGTTCACTTATTGACGTATAGTTAGTTGGCTAATCATGTCATCACTATTAAATGTAGGAGTATTGAAGAAGTCAAAGGATATCTTCATTGAGAGGTTTGGCTCGGCAGATCTTTCCAGTGTATGGTGTTCTATCCCATGTTCTTTTTGTATTACTCATTGACACTTGTTTTGACTGAAAGAGCTTCACTTCTGAATTTGATATCTCATGCCTTATATGTCATTAATGCTCTCTAAAAATGAAAATAGGTAGGAAATATTATAAAGTGGCCAGTTCTTATATGAAATCCTTTTAAACAAAGTCATATGCCGTGAATGCTCTCTTATAAAGACTTAGTACGTGTTTGGTTTACACCTTTTGGATTTGAGTTATGGAATCACACAAATAAAATTCGTTTGGTTTGAGGGTATATCCTTTTAAACAGTGGTTGATACCTCTTTTCATGGCATTTAACGAAACCAGGTGGATGGCCTAATATTCTGACATATATACCAATTGTGAGAGCCCCAATGTACAATATTGCTTGTATAACATATATTTTAATTTGTTCTCATATATTTTATATTTGAAGGTGGGGCCATTTAATATATTTAATACAATAATAATAATAAAAAATAATATCAATTCTCATTCCCATACACAAAACAAACAACTTTTAACACAACTCAATTCCAAATCTAAATCCTAATCCAATTTTAAATCCAAATCCAAATCCAAAACCCATCTACAAACCAAACGGACCCTTAAATAACTAATGATGATAATGAGCATATATCTCATTCAAACTTTGATTCATAAACGTTGTAAAACAAAGTGTTGCAAATTTCTGAGATGGAGTGAGTACTGTAATTATTTGCTCAACAATACATCCTTTTAGGCGATGGGTCGTTTATGGGCAAGGGTTTGTAATGTACTGCTACTGTTTGTACATCTTAAGCTCTTAAGCAAGCCACTAGAGGTTGCAGTTTTGACCCATTTAGTTATTAATGGGTTGATTTTGTCTAAAGATGGGTCGACTAAAAAGATTAGCTATTAAGGGAATTGGTCCAATGGGTCAAAAGGTGTCGAAAGTTATTTTTTTATGCCTACATCATAATCACTTCATTAAAAACATTTAGAGTGTTTATGTAATGATCTAATTGATTTAATCATATTCAACATAAAATATATATATTAATAAATGGTGATAAAGTGTTTGCGGGTCAAATCGACTGGCCCCAAAACTACCCGTTTCGGTTTGTTACCCAACTCTCCTGACCCGGCCATTTTGCCTCGTCTTCATGCAGCATATCCTGCTGATATTTTTATTTTCTGAATCTTCCTGTTGCTGATTCATGCAGGAGGATTCAAAGAATGCTCCCCTTCTTAGTAAAAAACAGATGGAGTTTGAATTTGTTTCACTCATTGATGGAAAAGAAGCAGTTGCCAAAGCCGCTAACTTACTATATAAAAAGTATTATGCCGATGAAGATTCAGAAAAACCTTTCTTTACCGAAACCTACTTGACTGAGGCACTCAAGACCCTTGGTTTGTTGTTTCTTTAGTATTTTTTCTTTCTGTCTTTTTGTGCTTATGGTAAATACATAATGACATTGTGTGTTAAACACGGTTTACTCTTAGGTTACGTGGAGCCAGATCCCGATCTTTTATTAATTTATGGGCCTGCAAGATGCCACCTTGGTTTTCCAGCATGGCGTATTCGTTATACAGAGATGGTGTAAGCCTACTTTGTTTATTTATTGTCTGTTTACGTATTTCCCAATGATTACAAAGGGTATATTGGTAATTCAACTCTAAAAGCATGCCATAAGATGAAATGCTATTAATTTTGGGCGACAACCAAAATTTGTAATAATAATTTGGTACATATGGACCAAGTACCACCGTCGTATTTTAATGGCTTATTTGCTGTGTGTGGGTACATTTTGACCTATTTTTATGTTGCAGACACATGGGACCACTGAAGCACAAGAAATACGGCTTGATTTTGAAAGCCATTCACAGATTCACTAAGGTGAAGCAAAACTACGGTACGTTGACTAGATTTTTTATTTGCTAAATAAGGAATATAATATGTCCACATAAGCAGCAAGTCGAGCTCAGTCCCCAAGAGACCCACGTTGAAATTGCAATGTTCTTTCATTTTTCTGTTGGTTGGTGGCAGAGAGTAAAGATTTTTACCAAGGTAGTAAACTGATGTTATTAGGGACTAAAGTAGTTTTATAAGGTATCCTTTCTAATGAACTTTAGTGAAGAGGCCTTGCTCGTTCAAAAAAAAAAAAAAAAGAGGCCTTACTATGCATATAGCATATGTATACAGGTGGCTGGATGGGATGGTGGGTTTGGGTAACGCCTTAAAAAGGTTCAAATCATAGTTGTAGAATTCTAGGACAGTTAAAATGAGTTCGATTGACCAGCCAACACTATTTTCATCCATCTCTATTTTATAATAACGTAACCCAATCATATATGAAATATGATTGCAGAAACTTGCATTAAAAAAAACAATCTAGTTTTTTTGAACAAAACCAATTGAGGGGATGTATTCATGTGAGTAAACTTTGAGCGGCTCTTAAACCATTAGACCAATTTCCCCTTTTAGCTGATTTTGTAAGTTTACTTAAGACCTGTTACCAATACAATATTTCTTAAAGTTGGCCCGTTTTCTATGAATGAGTTGAAATAAACCTGCTCAAAGTTGTGGAAAATGCTTCATATACCAAGTCCCTTTTTCCTTCAAATAATTCCGAATCCTTAACTTTATTGTATATTTTTTTGAATGCACCAGGTTCATAAGATACAGGTATGAGGAAAGGTTGACGAGATAAAGGGGAGTCAGATGGAGCAAAACCTTCTGTAAATTCTTCCCCATAAGATTAAGGGTAGTCATACCAAAGTCTGAGTGAACAATTGGATCGTTTATTGGTTGTTTTATATATATATAGTAAAGTAGTAGTAACTTGTAATCTATCAAGCATAAAGCATAGATTGAATCCAAATTGTGTGAAATAATGTTTGAATAGTATATGATATTTGTGTGCTGAAATTATACAGGCAGCGATCAAAGATCATAAATAAGACGCAGTATCAGTGGACTTAAAGATAGATTATTTTTACAACGGTTAACCATGATACAGTTTAGATTGCTATTTAAACCAATTGAATGCAATATTATAACTATGGCCTTTAGAATAAGCACAGAAGGCGTAAACTTAAGTTAGCAGTTTTGAACAAATTCATATCAGCGGTTATGGCATCTTTGGTGTTTAAATTCGACATAATTGACTTAATATGAAAAAAACTTAATTCATTAAGTCATGTGAAACATGTGAAAACGGTTTGTTTGTGACTTAATAGAGAACGGTGACAAAAAAATATTAAGTAATAAAACTGAGGGTGTTTGCAATAAGTCATTTATTAATTAAACATGACTTGATAGAAAATTTTAACAAACAAGCTCTACTTCTCTTTTTAACGGGTTATTGGTGCATCAATAGAAAAGAAAATCATCTCAAATTTAAGTTTTATTTAGAAACAGTATGATGATATTAATGTGTTTTTTTATGGGAAAATCACAAAAATACCCAATTTTACAACCTTACTTCACAAAATACCCAACTTTTTAGCCAAAATACCCATAAAAATCGCAAAATTCGTCACTTTTGCGAAATTGAGAAAAAAATCGCAAATTTTTCGGTAATTTTTATATAATATCGCAAAATTTATTAAAAAATCGCAAGTTTTATTAAAAATCGCAAATTTTAGAAAATTTGCGATATTTTATAAAAAAATCGCAAACTTTAGATTTTATCTTCAATTTGCGATATTTTATAAAAAAATCGCAAAATTTGCGATATTTTTTAATAAAATCGCAAATTTTAGAAAATTTCGCAAAATTCATAAATTTTAGACAAACACTTGCGATTTCTTCTCCCCACTTTCACTTATATCTTCACTTCGCAAAACTCGCCTGAGATTTTTTCTTCGCAAAAAAACAACCCCGTCATTATTGCGATCTTGTTTTCGCAAAAACCCCACCACACCCCGCAACAAAATTGCGATTATAGAAGAATTCTTGCGATTATAGAAGAAACCCGCAAAGTGTTGTAAAAGGGTTTTGCGATTTTCGAACAAATAATGGATAAAGAAGCCGCGGTACGTTTAATTCATACAAATTCATGTTAATTAGCTTTATTTTTATTTTCGAATTATTGTTATTTCGAATTAGGTTTATTTTTAATTTGGTTTTTTCGAATTGGGGGTTTTGAAATTGGTCGATGTTAGTAAGCCCCTATGTCCATTTTTATAGTTTGATAGATGTGGTAAGTTGTCGTTTGAGGATTAGTTTGAAGTTAGAAAAAGTTTCGGCAAAAATTCTGCATTCACTATTTTGACTCCGAATTTTAGGCCAACTTTAGGAGGTGATAACTTGGTCATGCCGATAGCAATGATAGGTTTACAGGACATTATAGATAACTACGTCGAATGTACTTTCCAACGAACTAGGCCTCATCGAATTTCATGGTTTTAAAGTGGGTCAAAAGGCAATTGCAAACCTGTGTGCCAAAGTTTCTGCAGAATCACATTTTGACAAACGACATCGTCACATTGTCGAAACCGGGCTTTCACTACTTTCACATGCTTAGTTACCTATTGAGTTTTGGTCCTTAGCATTTACAACTGCTTCGTATCTAATCAATCGGTTGCCCACTCCAACCCTCTCACACAAATCCACATTTGAGTCATTATTTGGACTGTCTTCAAACTATCTCAAATTACGAAGCTTCAGTTGTCTTTGTTACCCGTGGCTCCGCCCCTACTCCAAACACAAGTTGGACCCTCGCTCCATTCCATGTATTTTTGTCGGATACTCAGCCACACAAAGTGCCTACTATTCCATGAGGATAGCGTTTTTAGATATTGGAGCATAGTTTTCGTTATAGAAAAGGCTAAGAGCGTCAGCGTTGCGGGCGCACTTGGTGGTAAGGTTGACAAGTAATGCATCTGAGCTAAATTGCCAGACAGGGAATTCACCGATGGAAACAGTACCATTGGAGGTACAATTGAGCTGAATTTCGCAGCCGGATGAGCCCACCTCCTCTCCCTACTGTCCCACCACGTCCATGAAACATAGTCAGCTTAACCCTATATTTTTTAGAAACATTTACAAGGTCTTCTTGAGCCTTGTAAAGCTGCCATGCAGCCGAGAGTCTTCCCGCGTCTTTTCCTGAATCTGAATATCCAATCATGACTTCTTGCTTACCAGCGATCCTATTTTTGTACCAATCGATTGAGAAAAGACGAGTCATGGCTGCAGGGGCAGCTTCAAGATCAGCAAGTTTTTCAAAAAGTGGGACTACTCTTAACGGTTTTGTCACACAACATTCCCTCTGAAGAAGCTCGACTGCCAGCACATCAGAAGGTGATGTAGCCATAGAGATTATGTTGACGCCAAAACAATCAGATGGAAGTTCTGCTAATACATGGAATGTATCTAAAACATCCGCGATTTCCTCAGTTTGTGGAAGATCAGGACCAAAAAGTGGACGTTTCCCTCTTAGTTCTTCAAGAAGCCATTCTTGACGTTTGTCTTCTGACCATTCACGATATGAACCAATTTCTAGATGTTGTGTTATGGCATCGAGGACATCTGTGTGGCGCTCAGATTCTTGACGTATGTCAAGTCTCACAAGTGATAGCCCGAATGTGGATACTTGTCTCAGGAAATCAAGAAGCGTTCCGTCAGCAATCATGTGGTCTCCACACATACGTAGTGAGTTGTAGCATAGCTCAAGAGGCTCTAAGAACTGAAAAAAAATATTCAAAATATGATCCAAGAAATGCACGAATTGGAAAAATTATTTACAATACTGATTTTTTTCGAATTATTGTTTTTTCGAATTAGGTTTATTTTTAATTTGGTTTTTTCGAATTGGGGGTTTTGAAATTGGTCGATGTTAGTAAGCCCCTCTGTCCATTTTTATAGTTTGATAGATGTGGTAAGTTGTCGTTTGAGGATTAGTTTGAAGTTAGAAAAAGTTTCGGCAAAAATTCTGCATTCACTATTTTGACTCCGAATTTTAGGCCAACTTTAGGAGGTGATAACTTGGTCATGCCGATAGCAATGATAGGTTTACAGGACATTATAGATAACTACGTCGAATGTACTTTCCAACGAACTAGGCCTCATCGAATTTCATGGTTTTAAAGTGGGTCAAAAGGCAATTGCAAACCTGTGTGCCAAAACTGGGTTTGCTGTCCTCGAAATTCAATTGTAGTAATGGGCTGTGCAGGCGGGTCAAAACATTTTATTTTTCTATGAAATTTGAACTGGAACTTACCCATGAAATGTGTGACCTCCTGGAATTTTTCCAGATTTTTGTGATGCTTTTAAATTGGCCATTTGCTGTCCTACATTTGCTAAGTTTCTGCAGAATCACATTTAGACATGGTACATTGCAACATGGTTTGTGAATAGTTAAGATGACCATAGAATTTATCGCCAACTATAGTGAGATGTCTATACACACGAGTACTTAGAAATAAGAGATGGACACTTGGTAAAGTTATTTAATGTTCATTAAGCAATGATTAGTAACTAGGGAAAATTTGCAAATTTCCGATAATGCAAGAATTGAAGGTTTTTGTTTCTTAAGCAGATTTGAGGATTAGTTTGAAGTTAATTAGTGGATGGTGGTCTGGTTTTTGAGCATTAAACATTACACAAATTGTCTTTTGCATTTAGATTATGAACTATGATTGCTAACACTTTTTTTCTTTTGCAGCCGCCGACTGTAACGATTAAGGCAAAAATTGATGTTGTTAAGGAGATACGTGAAGCTCTCACTCCTACCCAATTTGAAATATTCGAGAAAACATGTTTTGGACATTGGCTCAACGTTGGCCTAAAAAGAATAGCCAACTTTTGATTCATACGGTACTTGCTTGTATGGTCGAAGGCAAAGAAAATGAGCTCTCATTTATCATATTAGGTAAACAAATCCACTTTAGACACCAGGAGTTTTGTTTGGTAACCGGTTTACGTTTTGGTTGCAATATGTATATGAAAAAGTGGGTGAAGAACTTGACTGACAACCCATTTAGGAATAGGATTTTCCCTCATATTGAAGCAAACGTTTCGGTTAAATTAGGCGATGTTATTGATATTTTTGATAAGATGCGTAAGCGTACGCTTGTTTTGGAAGACAATGATGCAGTTAGGATATGTCTTTTGGTGTTGTTACAACAAGGATTCTTGGGCCACCAATTGTCACACAATGTTTCTGATGATATGTTGAAGTTGGTTGAGCATTTATCAAATTGTTGGAATATTTTTCCATGGGGGTCGTATATTTGGCAATATACATATTCGCAGCTTAGAGATGCTTTACCTAGACGCAAGTTGCTTCATGATGCCAAGCGCGAGAAAGGGGAAAAAATCCAATACACGATGACTGGATTTGTTTGGGCTTTTATGGTAATTTTTACTAGGTTTATTTGTTATACATGTTTTATTTTGTTTTTTATGTTGTTTTTACTATTTTATAGATATGGATATTGGAGGCCATCCCAGCTACACATCGTTATGTCCACAAACAGCCGACGGAGAAAATTCCGAGGGCTTTAGCTTGGGAGTCGACACAACCGTTTACTTGGTCGAGATGTTGTACTTTGTTCGTTGGTGATCAGTTAGCCCCACCATTGGAAACCCTTACACCTACTAAAGCCGAGAGCGAGACTGATTGGTGGAAGGCCTCTTTGGAGTATTTTGAAGGTAAACATGTTTACAATATATAACAATAGTAGTAGTAGTTTACACAATATGTAAAATAAAATAGCAAAGTTTACAATATATAATGGCCGTAGTAGTAGTAGTTTTATATAGAAATAGTTTCAATTTTTATATAATAGTAGTTAAACACTTAAATCATAAAAAATTTAACAACTTTTAAGATCGAGAACATAGAACAAGTAAAGACAGATTGTTTGTAAGATGCGTTTTTTTGACCAAACATAAATATGCTTTTGAAGGTAAACATGTTCAAAGTGAGGTAGTAAGTGAGCAACTCGACATTGAAAAAGACGGCATAAGTGAGAAGAAAAGGAAGAGAAGTTCATCAGAATCATCATTGCAAGACCCTACGTATGACCAGTTGATGACGACAGTTACTAAATTGGAGGGCACTGTTGCTACTCTCACTGAGACCGTTTCGACTTTACATGGTACTATTGGTACTTTAGAGTCTCGATTGCTTACGTTGGAGGTATGTTATTTGTAAAGCCTAGTTCATTAGTAATATATTATTTTCTTATTGAATTTTTTTTACATTGAAGTCTTAACAGAAAACAAATGATAATTGAAATTTTTGTTGATGGAGGATTTATGTTGAAATGTTTTGTTGAAAATATATGTTTTTATTAATAATTGGTTATTTTATGATTTGTAGGGCGATGCACGTGTTAGTACTCTCACTCAGACCGTGTCTAGTTTACAGTGTACTATTAATACTTTAGAGTCTCGATTGCTTGCATTGGAGGTATTTTAAATGTATATGATTTTGATTATTTAGTTTGAACGTCTTGCTTTTAAGTTTGATATTAATTTTTTTTGGTTATTATATGATTTGTAGGGTGATGAACGTGACTTTGGAGTCGTGTCGGATGGAGACATAGCACCTTACATGTCACCGGGACTGTCATACACATCACCGGCATCGACTGCACAGAAATCTCTCCCGTTGGCTCATCGACGTAAATTACGTGTCAGGCGCACTCCATTGAAGCTTAAGTCACCAATGAGATGTTATTCACGTAAGATGCGTTGCACCATACCACCACCAGCATCCACTACCATGCCCCCGGTTGCGACCATTTCGGTACCCATGACGACTACGAAGGTATATATCACTAAACAATTTGTTTAATTGTTGACTGAATTTAATATATAATGATGGTCTTTAACTTGTATTTTATTGTTTTCTTATATAACGAAAGGTGTTGAAAGATACCAAAGATGCGGCCAAAGATGTGGCCAAAGATGCGGCCAAAGATACACATTTAGATGCCGTTACGACCATATCGGTACCCATGACGACTACCGAGGTATATAGTCGTGACTGAATTTAATATATAATGATGCTTCAGACCGAGGTATATATCACTAAGCTACTTGTAATATATTGTTTTCTTATATAACAAAAGAAGTTTAAGGATGCCATACATATAGATGCTTCAGATTCAGCAGCCCTCAAATCTTTTTGCAAAGAAGATGAATTGCAATTTATAGGAATGGAGAAAGGTGACAAGCCAAACTACGTTTTGCCAGATTTGAGTAAGATTAAAAGGAAAAAATATCCCATTTATAGTACATTTGAGAAGAAGAAGACAGACTGTTACCTTGATTGCTTTCCTAAAGGCATGATATGTGACCCTAGCTTTTGGGATGTTCTTTACCCGGGAGGCGAAAAGGCTGAGTACCTAGAAGAAGGGAAGCTTGATGGATTGGTAAGTATACTTTTCGATTCTTAAAAAGCATTTACAATAGTATATACAAGTGTTCATTATTGTATTATTTCAACAGCACATCAATGCCTTTATCGAGCTTATGATGAGAAAGAGGCCTCATAATGCACAGTGGACTCTTGGGCTTAGCGAGCTAGTGACGTTTCATATTGATAGCGGTATGAGATTGAGTATGGTATCGGTTGTGGATGCGCTTCGAGCAACCATAGATGGAACAAATCCGAGGTATCCATCATGGCACAAAATCTCACAAGTAAGTTATTTTTAAACTGAATTTTTAGCAGTTTTAGTTCTTTTAGGCAGATTTTAGCTGAATTTTTTATTTTTAAACTTTTTTGAGTTGTTTTAAGCGGTTTTTAGCAGTTTTTTAGGTGATTTAAGTAGTTAAGCAGGTTTTTGTTGTTTAAGCCGATTTGAGGAGATATATAGCTGATTTTAGGTGTTTTTAGTTCTTTTTTGAAGATTTTATCAGATTATAGTTGATTTTAGGTGTTTTTAGTTTTTTTTAGTTTTTTTGAGCAGATATTAGCTAACTTAAGCAGTTAAGCAGATTTGAGCAGATGTAAGGATTTTTTAAGCAGATTTGAGCAGTTTTAAGCATAGTTTTGAGCAGTTTTTTTCCCTTTTTAGGTGTTTCCCTTTAATATATGTATTGTTTTTTGCAGGTTTTTTTCCCAATCAATCTCGGTAACAAGCATTGGGTTGCTGCAGCATGGAACCTTGATGACTATGTTTTGATGGTTTATGACAGTCTTGAGAGTCCCGAAAATGGCGAAAAAATTGTAGACTTATTGAAGATATGGAAAGATTTCATAAAAAAAGACTTGGAAAACATGAATTGGTTGAAAATTCAATGGTGATCCGAATGCTTTAAGATATCGTTAAAGATATATGAGCGACGTGCCGAAAACAAAGTTTTGTGTATGGTACACTAGATTGTGTGTCATCCGCTCCCCCCCCCCACATGTAGTTTCATTGACGCCTGGCTTACGAGGGAAAAAAATTATCGACATTAAAAGTTTTGGTGATAATGTGGGATTGAAATGTCAAGAGTATAGAGCTAAAATGGCGTTAATGTTGTATGAAACTAGGTGCGAGCGAGCTGTGTAGAACCATTTCTTGATGTTTTTGTATTTTTAAATGTTTAATAGAAATGAAATTACGATTCTTTTGTGATGAAATTATGACTATATCGAAACGTTCTTTTGATGTGTTAGAACACTTCACACTTGATGTTGGCGAAAAAAACTTAAACATAGTTCAATAACAATAATAAGAATAACACATAGTTTAATAACAATACAAGGACAACACTAATAATGAAATAACATAGTTATAACAATTACAAGACAAACATAATAAGAATAACATAGTTCAATAACCAATACACCACTTACTCACAACAAGTATCATATTTCAAAGCCCATAAATTCCCTTGATGTGCTAGTCCAGAACCTGAATTAACAAACTGATGTATCCTTGTGGAAAAACCTTAACTTTGTTTTTCACATGTAAATGTAAGATAATCGGCCCGACGATTTAGGGGTAAACGAAGGTGCAAGCAACAACACTGAATACATTGACGAACGGAGTATCTGAAGCAACCGACCTCCATACGCTAATAGCTCTTTCTCGTCGGATATGTGAGAGACATTGCTTAGTAGTTACTAATTATTTTTGGCCAATCTAAATCTCGTCGATTATGTAGTAGTAGCTCCGTTTGTTTAATGATATTAATTTGGTACCAGAATATGCATAACGCCAACGAAAGAGAAAGATCTCTTATTCTGTTAGTTACTTTTAAGTCATCAATCCCAAAAATGAACCCGTTGTCGGCCCAGGCTACAATAAAGAAACTTGAACTTACATGCCACACAACGTATTTCAATTGTTGTCCCATTACTTGTTACAAGGTCTCAATTTCCCATCTCATCGCCTCCTCACAAACAACCCAGTCTTAGTTGCCCGCACCTACTCCCACTTCCTGCTGCCTCACGACCCTACCTCTATACGGCTCGCCTGCCAGCACGGGCCCCCCACCGCCGTTCTTTAAAATGTCCTCATCCTCACTCGCCCCCTTCCTCATCGTTATTTTCCTAACGTACTCCCTGTGTCCAACATTTTCCACCGTTTATGACCAACACCTTCCTAATCTCTGTTGTTTTTATGGAGTTGTACGGCCAATTGATGGAATACCAGCAGAGACAGGGTATTATCCTAACGATTTTGTTCATCACCAAATGGATGAGTGTTTGGTTGAGACAATTTTGTTAATTAAAATGTATCCTGCCTTCCGAGAGTATATTAATGGGTGTTGTATGCATCAATTAAGGGTCGGTAATATAAGTTAGAAAAATATCTATTTATCTTGCTAAAAATCCTGGCAAATTCTTATCTCTCAACTAATGAAATTTTGCAAATATCGTATCTATGAATAAAGTTGTACTTTGTGCTGTCGGCAGGTGCCGTATCTAGCAAAAATCGTATCTCGCAAAAAAATAAATTTCGCAAAATCTTATCTCTGAATAAAGTTTACTTTATGGGCAGGTGTATTCTAGCAAAAATATCTTATCTCGCAAAAATAAATTTCGCAAAAATATCGAATCTCTGAATAAAGTTTTGTACTTTGTGGCAGGTGTAATCTAGCAAAAATCTTATCTTTGAATAAAATATAAGAGTATGCCACCTTATTTCCTAAAAACATTTCATTATCGGATCTTACCCAAGCTTTTACTGTATCCGTGAGTCTGGCTACACCATCATACATTGGAAATTACTTATGGTATGTTTTTGCTACATTATATTAATACTTATATTCTAAAATACTTTGACCAATAAATCTTGTTTCTATAATGCACAGATGAATTTCCGTACCTGTTTTCAATAGTATTACACCATGAAGGGCGTTTCTCTGGTTTTCCAATAAGGAAATACTTACATGGAAAGATACATGAAGTAGAACTTTTTTAAACATGATGTTTTTACAGGGAAGACTTGACATTATGATGAAAATCGTGGATCTACTGGTAGTTGTTGAGAATATCGAGTCAAATGAGTATTTATGCTATTTCCAAAAACCTAATTGTGATTTAAATGTTGGACTACAACAACTATGGACTGAAGAAGATTACATGGATCTATACATGTATATTGGGCACGGCAAGACGCAATTCCTTCACATATACATTGTAAAAGAGGAGATATAATCGAAGATGTGCGAGGGGTTGTTAGAAGCTAGTTCAAGTGAGAATCGGAAGGAATTGTAATAATTTTATTGACATTATCATTGTCAATAATGTAATGTAATTTGTGAAAAAAAAATCAAAAATTTTTGATATTTCTGAAAAATATCAAAAAATTTCAATATTTCTTGATGTGTTAGAACACGACTTTGATGTTGGCGAAAAAAACTTAATAAAAAACAACATAGCTCAATAAAAATAATAAGAAATAACATAGTTCAATAACATTAATAAGAAATAACATAGTTGTTTAACAATACAATACGATACTCATAGATTATCATATTTTCTACATTCCAACTAGAAAATGACTCACACTTGTTGTTGTCGGAATAAAAACTGTATGGCACACTGACGGGAATCCACGGCGGTTTATGTCCACCTTTTAAAAACTTCGTTGTGTACATGATTTTTGGGTAATCTGTTCGCCCTTGGATCTAAAGCGATCACGGTTACGCGGCCTTCCTGGTAGACGTTTGTCCATTACAGGTGGAAGGACAGTTATAAGACCATCTGGTTTGTCCCATTCTGAAGGATGCCCAACATCATATAGTAAACCTCGTTGTATGAAAGCCTAAAAAACTCTTGTCTTGTAACATGAAAATGCAAAATAGTTTGCACTATGATTGGCGCAAGTGTGCATAACATCAATAAGATGGCCACAAGGTAACAGCTAATTGCCATTGTCCACGATACATGTCCTAGTATTTTTTGAATCAACTGTCGCATTTTTGTAATAATCAACAACATTGTAAAGGTAGTTTGCAGCGGGTCTTACAGTCCATGTGGCGGATTTTGCAATTCTTTGAGCTAATTTGGCCTCCGCCCAGGGTGTTAATTCATGTTTATGCTCATATACACATGGTTTAATATATGTGAGTAAAAAATAAAAAATATATATAAATAAGCATAGTTTGGTATGTGTTTACCTGCTGTTTGTCGATGTTCAAAGTACCACTGCTGCAAAGATTTTATGAACCAATCAATCATCATACAAATCGGGAGTTTTCGGGAATGTCAAGACAAGGCGTTCACTGATTCCACACTATTGGAGGTCATGTAATTATAACACATACCGGGGAAGTGATCTCTTGCCCACTTTTCAAGACCAATCATATCAAGTTTTACTGTAGCGATACTAGGCAAACCAATCACGTAATGTTACTAAAACGTTCCTTCTAAAGCTCTGAAATCCGATATGCTTTACATGCTTTCCAAAAAGTCTTCCTTACTTAATAAATCGAGGACACTTTTCACGGAAGTTCATCAAACATGTGACTGACAACAACGACCATGAAAACGCATTTGGAAATTATCTTTAATGGCGAGCTAATGGATACAGCTCCATCAGATATGATCGGTAAAGTGATCTTGCTTACCAATTAAACATTCCTTAAGTTTCGTCATAAAAACAATTCCAAGAATCTAAATGTCTCAGGACTTTCCCACTCAATATGCCAAGTGGTTAGTTAAATCTGATTATTACCATACTTTGCAACCGCTAGATCATTGTACCAAAAATTCACCTTTAAGATGTGCACCATCTATTATAATTAAGTAGGTCGCATGTGTAACACAGAATGTACGTTTTATAATAAAAAATCTTCAATTAATTAGACATAATTTTAATAGCATGAATAATAAATTTATTTTTTCGTAAGAAATAGTACTTACCACAGCACCGATGGCAAGAAAAAAAATCTCAAATCTGTCTTCATCGTCAGTTTCTATATGTGTAATAGTCCTTGGGTTTTATAGTTTCAAATTGTGCATACAAGGGGAGTTCAGGAAACGACTCCTGAGAGTCCATCTCAACAATGCAAAGCATAAACCTGATGGCGTTATCGTTGTGGTGTATGGGATAAGAAGGAAAAACCACACAAATAACAATGAACAAGGAATTCAATAACCCATCAAGGTGTGACACCAACCGGGACTTCAAGAGAAAAACTCTCTTTTTTCTATATACTTCATCACTCTTATTTTTTCAACACCTAAACCTATTTACATTTATAGGGTAAAGAAAGTCAATACAATCTTTGACTAGAGAAAAGTCAAAATACAATCTGTGACTTTCACATAAAGAAACTAATCACTTCCTAAATCTAAAATATTCTTTTAACATAAAATAGTAACATTAAAAAAAAATTAGATTGCAATCTATAATTTATTCATTTTCCCCTTCAATCTTCTTCAAATAATTAAACACTTGGACTTCACGTGTTGACGAAGAAAGAACCGACGGTGCTAAGCAGAGAGTCGGAGCCTCGAACATGCCCTGCTCATTTCCTTCCCTCTTGAAAAAACTCGTCCTCGGTTTTATCCTTCCAGTCTCAAACTCTGTAAACTTTTTAAACCCCCCTCGTTTATTTAACACGGCCTCTCTTTAGAGAATCACGTTCCATCATGCCAACTCATTCGATGATCTTGAAGGTGATGTGACATCTTCTCACTCACGTGGCCGTTTTTTGCCTCAGGCGGCGGGACTCTTACGGTTAGTTGAATTTTGGAATCCGTCTTGAATTTCTTTAACTTTTGTAAGGAGGTCTTCATTCTACGACACAATGGTCCTCATTGGTTGTCGAGTCGTTGCCTCGGTCGGCGAATCTAGAGCTATGTAACCAAATGGCCTTTCCACGTTCGCACGGATCGGGTTAGTTGCCTCAGGCGTGCGTGCTACGATTACCAACCCCTCGACGAACACGTCGGCCATTGGTTACCTAGCAGTCTTGATACCAAATGATGGCGTTATGATTATGGTGAATGGAAGAAACCACACAAATAACAAAGAACAAGGAATTCAATAACCCATCAAAGGGTGCCCAACCGGGACTTCAAGAGAAAACTCTTTTTTTTCTTTAAACTATCTATCTTATTTTTCCAACACATAAACTATTACATTTATAGGGTAAAATAAGAAAGTCAATATACAATCTTTGATAGAGAAAGTCAAATTAATCTTTGACTTTCAAATAAAGATAAAGAAACTAATCAATTCATAAAATCTAAAAATCTATCTTTTAACAAAAATAAGAACATTAAAAAAAAATAGATTGACAATTATAAATTGTCTCATGTTCCCATTCAATCTCTTAAAAATAATTAAACACTTGACTTCACGTGTTGATCGAAGAACCGACGGCTAAGCAAGAGGAGTTGGAGCTCGAACAATGACCCTGCATCATGGTTTTTTAGGCCGGAGGGAGAAACAACGTAGTCGATGTTACTTGGTTGGCCAAGAACGATCGCCGCTAGGGTTACGCCTAGGTTTATCCTTTTTACCCACTCGTATACGAATCCGTATCAAGTGGTATCAGAGCTCAGGAATCTCGAGATGTCTGCACCAAGAAGAGATCGCCTACCACCAACAAGTCGATCGCCCGCCGATGGGGCAACAGGTAACGATGAACGCGATCCCCGCGACGTCGAGATTGAAAGACTTCGTGAACGGGTTCGTGAACTTGAAAATACACAGAGATCAGGCAGATCGAAAATGGATCCGAAGAGCTCGAGGTAAACTGGGAATGAGGAGCATCCTCCTAATGGCGACATTATCTATGATTACCCTCCCGCGTATGATGAATATGAGGATGAGGAATGGTATTCTTGGATGACCGGGTACCGGAGTTACTTATGATCCAATGAAAAGGGTGTGAAAAATACAGGATAGTGCTCCAAGGTGGTCAATGCGGTTGACTTTGTTGACCTAGATTTTACTAAGACTCTACGGAGCATCATGGATAGAAAAAAAAATTATGTTGATGGTCCCACGGTGGTGACAGGTGGTCCTGTAGCCTCCATAGGCAAACCCTTTCCGTTCGTACCGGAAGTACAGCGGAGAAAACCGTGACGAAGCTCAAATTGGGTGATGATGAAGGCCTCATGCAAATAATGACAGTGGATTTAGGTTTATATGTGAAGAATGATTTTTTTAACAAAATTGGTCTAGTGGATTGTGGACCACAAGATCAAATGGGAAGAAAAGATTATGAGGGGCCAACTACTACTTCTTTGGATGTGCTTAAGTCACTATCGTCAAAAATTGCTAAACAAATGTGTTGGGTGCTGTGCTATTTGAGCGGTTTAAATTGATATCAAAATTGATCGGTTCAATGCTCCCTACGACCCAGGTGGTACAGGTCGTTACCGGGTGAGACGACCCGTGAAGTTAAGTTGTTTAGGCGGGTAATGGTGACAATAATAAATGGGAGTCGGGTTGATGTTCCATTTGACCCAGGTGACTTTGCTTCCGAAGGCAAAACTCGAGGACGTGTTTTTTCGAAATGAGGGGGGAGATTGATGCAGGATCTGGACTGACCGGTGATCTGACCGACCCGAAACTCGCGAGATGACCACTGGAAAACAATTATGGGGATTATTATCTATGACTTAATATTCCAAGTTTATCTTTATTTTAGTAATAGAATAATAACCAATTGTTATTTGATTAGAAAAAAGCATTTAATTTCTAATCAATTACATATTTAGGAATAGGAAAGTCAAATCAATCTTTATTTAGATTGATTAGGTTTTAATGTCTTTCCTTATTTTAGTGGTGCTAGGATTAGTATAAATAGGGATTTGGTGTTTTGTGTAAAAAGGTAGTTTTTTAAGAATTGAATAAAGAATTTCTCTCGAAACAGTTTTGTTTCTTGTTCATTCGGTTGGCCGGAGAACAACGCCGTCGATTGTTACTTGGTTGGCCAAGAACGATTGCCGCTAGGGTTACGCCTAGGTTTATCCTTTTTTACCCACTCGTATACGAATCCGTATCAATAACATTTAGCTCGCCAAGCTTGAGAATATGAAATATCAATTTTGAACCTAGCATTCATATCTGTCATAATCTCTTTCCCCCTATATATCCTGCTACTCTCAGACATTACCACTTTCAATATATGACCAAGTACTTTTGGGGAAGCATTACAATGATGTGGGTGAATTTGAGTTTTAGTGCAGGTATGATGGTCGACAAAAGCTGTTACATAAAACTTTTTATAGTCTTTCGGTATATATGCTCGAAATAACCACCCACATGTGTCAACAACACATTTTGCATATACCCTGTGAGGGTCCGATCTTGGGTATCTAATTTGAAATCCCTCTTCAAGAGCTTTTCTACCCAAAACAATTTTTATTTGTTCTTTACTATCAAAAGTTTCATGTAAACGAACAAAGGATAATGTTCCAGAAACTTTACCCTTTTTTCTTCATATCTAGGACTGGTGTTTTGAGTAGGGGAGGCATATTCCAAAATTTATCCTCCTTAAAATTCTTGTTCGCAACGGGTGTTGTTTCCGCATCCTCATCAGATTCACTACTCTCATCCTCGCCAGATAATCTTTTTACTTTACCAAAAACACTACCCATTATCTTTTCTCCGAAAGGCCGTAATTTTTCATCATCTAGCAAATCCCTTTCGTTAGGCTTTTTGTTTTTTGGTGAACCAACAACCTGTTTTAGTTTACGATTAGCTGAATCACTTTGAGGATCCTGCATAGGATACCCAGGAAATCCAGGCACATACATAGGATTTCCAGAAAATCCATGCATTTGTTGATAACTAGGAACATTTTGATAAAAACCACCACTACCAGGAAATACAGGAATTGGTGTTTGGGAAATTTGTGTGACATGATATTCGGTTTGATTTACATTTCAGACGGGGTTGCTATGAATAAAATTGCTTGTTGATTGCTTTCCCGAATTTGATGATAGTCTACCTTTCATAGATCAACATACAACGTAATACAATTCTACTACTTTTAACAACAAATTCCATAAATTCATTGACTTCCAAATCATCACATACCTCTACAATATCATTATCCGAATTGTAAGTTACCATAAAATCACTATTAGCATCGATTTCTAGCCTCTCGGATATACCGTTCTAAGTAAATTGAATATGATTAAGACAAACAATGTAAAATTAGTGTACGTTTTACACAATTTAAAGGCATATACTCCAACGCACCATCTACTCTTTCCCATGCACCTCCTTTACACACGTATTTTGACTGTTTCTTTGACGGATTCCATGGCAATTTGAGGTTTTTGTGATTTTTTTTTTTGAGTTTTTTAGTGAAAAACACGGGAATTAAGCAAGAAAAGAAATAACATATAACACGCTTTATCAAAATCTTGACAATGGAAAATCTGCAAAAAAAAAAAGAACAAAAATAAAAAAAAAAAAAAAAAAAAAAAAAAACAAAAAAAAAAAAAAAAAAAAAAAAAAAAAAAATAAAAAAAAAAAAAAAAAAAAAAAAAACAAAAAAAAAAAAAAAAAAAAAAAATAAAAAAAAAAAAAAAAAAAAAAAAAAAAAATAAAAAAAAAAAAAAATAAAAAATAAAAAAAAAAAAACAAAAAAAAAAAATAAAAAAAAAAAAAAAATAAAGACAAAAAAAAAAAAATAAAAAAAAAAAAAAAAAACAAAATAAAAATAAAAAAAAAAAAAAAAAAAAATAAAAAAAAAAAAAACAGAAAATCTCGCAAGTTTTATCCACAAGTTTACGAATTTAAAAATCTCGCAAATTTTTGATATTTTGCGATATTTGTATCTAAATTTTGCGATATTTCCTAAATTTTGCGATTTTCTTAAAAAATATCGCAAATTTTGCGATATTTTCTATAAAATATCGCGAATTGAAGATAAAATCTAAACTTTGCGATTTTTCTATCAAATTTGCGATTTTTTTATAAAATATCGCAAATTTTTAAAGAATTTGCGATTTTTTAATAAACTTGCGATATTTTAATAAAATTTGCGATATTTTATTAAAATTATCGAAAATTTGCGATTTTTTTCTCAATTTCGCAAAAGTGACGAATTTTGCGATTTTTATGGGTATTTTGGCATTTTGGCTAAAAAGTTGGGTATTTTGTGAAGTGAGGTTGTAAAATTGGGTATTTTTGTGATTTTCCCTATTATTAAACCTGCTAAATATTTATAAAAATTTGTTATGGGTCTAGCAAAACCCGTACCTGAACATTACCTACTTTGACCCATTTCTCGACACACCCATTTTACCAAAATCAATTCCTTGAATTATAGCACAAATTACTTTACCAAATTCATTTTGATAAACAACACTATCTAATTTTTTTCCCTTAACCTCTCTGTTTGCTTGTTGCTCATGTTTGATCTCCGTCTTAGACATGTTCAAAACTGTAAATTGATATATTTCATTGTTGTTCTATTAGTAATAATTATTATGATGTTGTTTTCAACCACGGTGTAGTGTTTGTAAAAAGAAGACTGATAAATAAATTCTCATGTACATATGTTATTTACCAACTTTTAGAACCTGTCAGTATGTATGCTCTGCGAATGTTGTGACCTAACTTTGGGCATCTGATCCTAGCTTCATTAGATATATTAGCATCTCCTTTCAAGTTCTTGCATATGCAATTGCTTGTGATACCAATTAAAGTGGCCACCTTTCTCACCAATTATCAAAATAAGAGTTTTTTTTAGAAAGACAACAATTGAATAAAACCAACAAAAAGAATACAAAACATGGCATCTCACCACAACTAAACAAGATAATTAGCTGTGGGTGAGACCCAGGACACAAAAAAGGACCAAACACAAACTAGCTAGAAGACTTGATGGGATACAGGACAAAAGCATATAATCTCACACAGCAACTCAAAACTAAAATTGAAACCAGGCCCATATGAGAGCACGCCTCCATGACCCAAGACACTACACTTGTATTGACTTTAAATAAATAAGTAAACTTCACAGATATGATAAAGAAGATGAAGCCATTGAATCACTTGCAGCAAACCACAACTTGAACAAATAATGAAGCCACTATCAATGTTGTCATATAAAATGAAGGTTAAAAGTTACTATCAATGCTGTCATATATGACAATTATCACTATTTTACATTTTGCTGTCAAGAACAGTATTTTGACTATCTTCAATGTTGTCTGAATAGCGACAGTTATAATGTTATGTTAGGAAGTGAACCGTTTTGTGAGCTTAACCATTTAACATGATATATACTTCATAATGTGATACAGGCCCAAGTATTGAAGAACATGCCATTTTGTTCTCGGGCTCCATAGATCGTGTGAAGAAAGGCTATTTTTTCATTAAAAAGGAATAACTTGGGGACTCCGTTTCAGGCCATGACCAGTAAGCATTCGCGAATGTCTTGTGAGTGCTGGAGGAACGCATATGGAACCAGGAACACAGGTCGGGTTATGGAAGTTTTCGAGCCCTGAATCATATATTTTAGGGAGTTATTTATCACTTTCGTGATTTTTTAAGAATTTTTGACTTTTGTTTCTTAGCATAATTTTTCGGCCCGTTGTCTTTTAGGCCCATTTCGTTTTGATTCTCTCGTATTTAATTAACATGATTGTTAACTAGAAAACACAAGTTCCAAAATAATTTAAAGAAGTTTAGATTTTTGGCGAGCTTTTGTTCTCTAAGAATTTTGTCTTGTAACGATCGATTATTGCATTTTGAATCAAAACAATAATTAGAAGATTGTGAGTTCTGGTAAGTGTCCTTTAGTGATGTCTACAGATTCAATTTGTTATCCTGTTTATTAGTCTACATCATAATGTAAAACATGACTTTGTCTTGCTGTATGCTTGCATATATAAATTTTTGTTTCAAGGAGTGCCCTAAACGCTTCCATAGGAGAGTGGCATGGTGCATCGTGTCATATGGTTGATTGATGTTGAATTTGGTTATCGGTTTCGCAAGGATATACGTTGTTGAGGATACGTGATTGTGGCCTATTGGGCGGCTGTACGCCGTTAAAACCTCCTTAGAGTATGTTTTACTTCACGATGTAATTTTATATTTATCGTTAATTAAGACGTTACTTGTTAACTCAGGGATAACGGTGTTTAAATGATAAACAAAGGGAGACTAAATACAAACACAAAGCTCGACACCACATGTGGCTTTCTAGTAGTCCAGTTATGTGGATGAGATGTGAGAAAGAGTTTTTTTCATTGTGTTGTTTGGAGTTGTGGAGAAGGGTTAGATAATGATAGAATGAAGTTTCCTTGTTTGTACAAGGAACTAGGTTTTTGGTTTCCTATATAAACACCACATCTACGCACCCCTATGAGTCTCATAGAAGTCATTCAGTTCATAGACCCTTAATCAATCGAGCATCAAAGTGTTTAGATTCAGTTTCTATTGCTACAAAGCGCTTCACGGAAATCCTTTGTTGAGGTTTTCGTTTCATTTTTCCGCGTTACTTGTTTCAAAATTGTGCGAGATAACCCACAAGGGTTTTTGTTTATATCGATTCTCCATCATATGTTCACGAAGGCTACAAAAGCGCGCTTCGATTTAGTTTTTTTATTCTTTTTTGTGTGTTTGATTTTTGTTTAAGAGAGATTGGCATCACATGCACCTCGAAGCAAACGAAAATAGCAACAAAAAGAAGAACTAGGTATTAGTTTTGGCTTGTATTCAGGCTTAAATGCCGAATTATGGAAGGAATCCATCTTATTAGGGCTCCTGAGGTTTTCGCGGTGTAATCGATAGATAGAAACTAGGGTTGTGTTCGAGTTAGTTTTTTTGTGATCCGAAGAACAGGTATTAGTACGCGGGTTTGATCGTTGACTTTGTGTAGTTTATGACGTAGGCGCCAGAATCAACTCGTTATCGGTTGACGTATTTGTGTAAGCAACCGTAGAGGCAGTATTATTTAATTGCTTTGATTCAGGATCAAAATGATTTTTATATATTAAGGTTTGTTTATTGACTGTTTATGAGTTCTTGTGTGTGTTAATTTATGTGCTAAAACTGATCCGCAAGTCCGCATCTGCATGTATGTGCTCGTAGCTAAAACTGGTTACTTGTATATAGTAAAGTGCCCACAGTGCAATACAGCAGAGTCAACTCGTATTTGGCAGATAGGGATTTCACTTACTTGAGATTTATTCATGACAATCTGTCTTGAATTGTACACGACTGGATTTAATTCATATGTTCTGTGATCTGTCTGCGCTTTATAGTTAAGAATAATAATCTTTTATTTAATGTTTTCTTTGCAAAAGTATGGCAAAGGATTTATGTGGTGCAAAATCTTTGCCAGTTAATTAAAATAAAAGATAAGTACAGATCTAGATTTAAAAACTATTGATTGCTAAATTGGTTTATAGAAGAAGAAGGAATTAACATTGATTGTTTAATTTAGTACGCATTTATGTACGTTATTTATAGTAGATCCAGCACTATATATCTAAAAGAATCTTGATTTTTGATGGTATTAAATCTTTTATTGTTTGGAAATAGATTTTTATGTATTTAGGTTTGATTTGTTATTTACGCTTGTTCGGCCCAAACGACCTACTTCAAATCACTTATTGTGATGAATGTGGCGTATTAGAGTAAACTGCAAAAATCATCTTTGTGGTTTGTCAAATGTGGCACTAATCATCCCTGTCAGAAACTATTGGCAAAAATCATCCTTAAGAGTCAAATGTTCAGCAAAAATCATCCTTATTGGGGATGAATTTTGCAAAAAGTTTAACAAAAAGTTTTGCAAAAATCATCCCTCTAGGGATGTAAAGTGCCAAACGTTTCACCACTCAGGGATGATTAGTGCCATAAACTACAAACCACAGGGATGGTTTTTGCAGTTTACTCTTTATTTTATGATTATCAAAAACATTTTATCATTAATTGAATAATCAGGACATATCACCTAACAATCTAACATGCATAGAGTTGACCTGGATAAATTTAAACATTTTTCAATTCAAGTAATGATTATGAGTTTAGTTTAAGACGGTTAAATAAATTAAAAACTTCATATACTCTGAACGTTATTTATATTTTCTTGATTTAGTACATTGATTATTCTCAACAGCATCGGGTCGAAACCGACCCGAACAGAGAAAAACAGACCCGAAACCGAAACCGAAACCTAGTTAAGGATTTTTAGAAACCGAGAACCGAACCAAATAAACCATATATAAACCAAAACCGAACCGAATACACTCGGTTTGGCTCGGTTCGGTTCGGTTTAGTGGTTTGAATCGACTAAAATGTCGGGTTTGAACCGAACCGAACCGACTAAACCGTTATGGATCGAACTGAATAAGCTCGGTTCGGCTCGATTCGGCTCGGTTTGTCGGGTCGGGTCGGTTTTCGTTCAGTTTACTCACCCCTACTCAACATTGTTTGAGCAGTGATAATGTTTTGTTGACAATTATCACTATTTTACATTTGCTATCAAGAACAGTATTTTGACTATCTTCAATGTTGTCTGAACAACGACACTTATAATGTTATGTTAGGAAGTGAACCGTTTGGTGAGCTTTACCATTTAACATGATATATACTTCATAATGTAAAACATGACTTTGTCTTGCTGTATGCTTGCATATACAAATTTTTGTTTCAGATGCCCCAAAGCTTCATAGGGGAAGTGGGTGCATGCATATGGTTGATTGTGTTGGAATTTGGTTATCGGTTTCGCAAGTTATACGTTAGAAATACGTGAGCCTATTGGGGGCATACGCGTTAAACACTTAGAGTATGTTTTACTTCACGATGTAATTTAAATAATCTTTAATTAACGTTACTTGTATAACTAGGATAACGGATGTTTAAATGATAAACCAAAGGGACTAAAACAACACAAAGCTCGAACCACAAGGGCTTCTAGTAGCCAGTTATGTGGATGAGAGTGAGAAAGAGTTTGTGTTGGTTTAGGAGTTGTGGAGAAGGGTTAGATAATGATTAGAATGAAGTTTCCTTGTTTGACAAGGACTAGGGTTTTTGGGTTCCTATATAAACACCCATACCCCTAGCTCAAATTCATTCATTCATAACCCTAATCACCAAAAGTTTTCGATTCACTTCTCCTCACAAAGCTTCACCGAAAATCCCTTTCTTAGGTTTTCGGTAATCAATAACTAGGGTTGTTCGAGTATAGTTTTGATCCAAGAAGGTATTATACTTGTTGTTCGTGACCTGAAGGTAGACTGGCAATCAACTCGTACTCGGTTGACGTATTTGTGTAAGCAACCGTAGAGGCAGTAATTTAACTGCTTATTCAGGATCCAAAATTTTAAAGGTTAGTTTATTGACCTTTTATTATGTGTTAATCTTATGTGCTAAAACTAGATCCAATCCGATGTGTACTCGTAGCTAAACGGGTTACCTAGTATATTAAATCCTAATAGTGCCATCACGAGTCAACTCGTTTTGGCATTAGAGGGTAGGGTATGGTGGCATTTAGGCTCGCCATTTCCTACCTCTCTCCTCTTCACTTGCTCCTCACCATACCACCCCCCTTGCCACTTCCAATTTTTTTGGTAACTCGCCACTGCAGTGGCGAGCTTAATTAAAAAAAATGTTTTTATTATTATTATATTTAATAATGTATGTGTTTGTGTGTGAGTGGTGGGACCCAATTAAAGAGGTGAATGTGTGTTATGAGTGAAGAGGTATTTTTGAGTAGGAGTGAAAAGCTGATGTAGCAGCCTGTGGGGCCCGTTTTGTTTTGTGGTTAAGCTACCATACCCTACCCTCTTAGGGTTACACTTTTGAATTATAACATGTCTTGAATTGTACACGCCTAGATTTAATTCATATGCTTGATCTGTTGTACTTTATGTTTTATTTAATGTTTTCTTGCAAATATGGCAAAGATTATGCAAATCCTTGCCATAATTAAATAAAATAAGTAAGATCTAGATCTTAAAAACTATTGATTGCTAAAATTGGTAAAAGGAATAAAATTAATTGTTAATTTAGTAGATTTATTTCTTTTTATAGTAGATCACACTATATATCTAAAAGATCTTGATTTTTTTGGTAATTAAAATCTTTTATTTTTGGAAACTAGATCTTTTATGTATTTAGTTTTATTGTATTTACCTTTCTGGCCATAAGACCTACTCAATCACTATTGTGATGAATAGGGCGATATAGGCACATTGATGAAAACCTAGTAAGGGTCTTATGGTTCTCTAATTGGGGAAGACTCGCTTGAGAACTCGGATTTTACATGTTTACTAGATTAATTAATGTCATCTTTAGTTTTAGTCTTTTATGTGCATAGTTTACTTGTTTACTCGTTTACACGCCTAATAGTTATGCAATACGGACTAATACTTAGAGAAAGATGATATTAAAATTAGTCTATTAATTACACGCCTAAATACTTTTTCATTGTGACCTATTATTTGTTTCGTAAAAATTTGGTTTTGAGAAAATTAATATGACTCTAAACTATGAAACTTGATTTCAAGAATATTTAAAAACTGGACATTATGGATGTAAGGGAAGTACGGCTCATCCAATAGAACAAACTATAAGAGAAGTTTATGGCGGACATTCCTAAAGAATTCAGGTTTTTAATACTGATAACGCTCAAATTGAGTGTGTTTTTAGTAGCGTTATTCGTACTTTTGTATATGATATTTGGCTATTTTTATATGCTTTTGTTACTTAATTGTATCAAAGTATGTTTGCAAGTTTATTTGTAGTCAAGTACAGGAAAAGCAAGAAAAAGATGAAAAGACGAAGAATAAATGAAGTTTAGTACAATTACAAAGAATCCCGCATCAAGAACAAGCTCGGGAAGCAATTCAACGATAAAAGAGTGAACCATACAAGCTTTCAAGTCCCAAGATAAAGTCAAATTAAAGATAAGTTAAAGAATAAAGACCCACGACCAAGTACCATACACTCGGGAAGCTTAAACGAAGATATATTGGAAGTATAGTTTTTCCCGACACACCTTCACTATTTTGGCCATAACTTGAGCATACGAACTCGGATTGACTTGATTCAAGCGGCCACACGAAGATAAGAGAAAAAACTACAAAATGGAGTTAACCCCTTGCTGCCCACGAGCAGTGTGCCGAACGGCAATCCATTATGCCGCCCGGCAGGAGTAGTGCCGCCCGGCAGAGTCCCGTGCCGCTTGGCAGAGGCTCCGCTGACTTTTCCAAGTTTCATCAACTCACCAATTTAAGTGTCAACCACCTCAAGTCCGATCAAGTCCCCTCATGACTCAAAATTCTGGAAGATTCATGATACTTTATGCCTAAGACTTATGCTTGGTGGCCAAGGTTGATTTCTACTATAAATAAAGGCCTCAAGACTCACTTTTCACATAGAAAAACCACCCTCTACCCTCAATGACGAATTTCACCATCATTATCTAACCTATAAGACTTCTAAACCTCTGCCAAATCTAGAAGGAGTGCTCAAGAACATCAAGCAAGGTGTGACGGATCATTTTCCGGTTGGTACGAAGCTTGTAGTCGATTGGAGGCTTAAAGGTTGCTTTAATCCTTCCTCTTTACTTATTGTATCCATACTTTTGGTAATCTCTCTTATAATTTCAAAATGTTTATGCTTGTTATGATTGTTGAACCTTTGTGTTTAATTAATATAATCATGGAGTAGTTTTATTTACTTGTTTGGAATAATGTAAACATAAGATATGGAGCGTTTGGATCTTTGCAATAAAGAATTATAATTTTGTTTATGAGTTTTGTTGAATTGATATGTGTCTAATTACTTTGTTGGTGAATCATAACCGGATCTATAGGTCGAAAGGATTTCTTGTTGTAGTTTATCCCAAACATTAGTGCGCGTATATGTTTGGTATTTCATAATTGACAACTACGAATAAACATATTAATTGGACTCATAAAGGTTTAATTTAGAGTATAGGTCGAAACGACTCTAATGAACGAATTGGTAAAATCATATTTCTAACAAATGGCTTGTAAACGACTCGGTTTATAATAACATTCATAGGTTGAAAGGGTGTGTTAGTCTAAACCTTGTTATGTGCAATTTCATGATATTACCCATTGATTGAAATTGTATGACTTTAGATTTGTTGTTAGTGCTTAAGTATCTACCCGATATTCCAACACTCCATTGATATGAATACTAGTTCCAAACAAGTAGCTTTAATCATATTGATTCTAGTTGAATTCGCATCATTATTCTCTTCGTGTTATTTGTTGCTTATATGGTATTTTGGGACGTGACAACCATTTTACCACTTTTGTGCTTATTGATACTTAGATTCTTCACAATTGAAAACACCAAAATCCCAGTGAACGACCTCGGCTTAGCACACCAAGCTAGCTACATACGAAAGGGTCATACTTTCCCATGTGTTCTTTGCTTATTTGGTAATTCGTGTTATAAATTTAAAACTAGTAGTCGCGAGACACATCAAGTTATTGGCGCCGCTGCCAGGGATTTGCGTTGTGTTTTCTTGTTTAGAATCTTTTTATTTCATCTTATATCATTTGTGCTTGTTTTTGCTTACGAAAAAATCACCCAAAACCACTCAGAAGTGCTATGCCGCCCCGACGCACCTTTCTGCCGCCCGGCTCTCCCCTCGTCGACCACTCTGCCGCCCAGCAGGACTGCTCTGTCGGCCGGCAGAGAGAATTCTGATAAAAAATTCCATTTTTTAGCTTATCTTTTATTCTTATACAAAAAATGTACAAAAATATTTTTGTTCTTATTTAGTTTAT
>BQNB010038948.1:0-48398 GCA_026074375.1 Tanacetum coccineum | reverse complement strand
GTTAACCTATATGCTATTACTAGATCCAATCCGCTGCGTACTCGTAAGCTAATGGTTACCTAGATTGTTAAATCCCAACACTAACTGCAGCCACAATGGAGTCGTAATCGAGTAAATCCATTTGAAACAGACGCAGGCGTGTTTCTGCACCTTCTAAAGCTTCTAGATGCTTCGTTTCCTTCTCTTCCTCTACAATTACGCGTGCGAACACACACATTATATATAAGTAAACATTGTATTATACATCAGAACAAAAAATGAGACATTATTTGAACAGCATAGAGCAACGTAACTGAGATCTTTGACCTCGAGCAAGAGGCGGGCTAACGAGCCATGAGCCAATATAGCCACTTCCACCGGTTACGCATACAGCCTTCGCCGTTGACTCTGTCATATTTTCTTTTGTCTTGATGTTTTTAGAGTTTCTTCAGCCACCCATATATATTTATTTATTTGAAAAATTACTAAATATCTTCTTTTAACTATTTATTTTTATTATTATCTTTCAGAGTAAAAAACACATTGTCTCTAATGCACGAGAGATCAAAGCAATACACCAGAAAGTTAGTTATGTTTTCTGTCTTCCAAGAGATCAAACTGTTAATAAACATAACCAAAATCAGTAATTTTCGGTTATTAACATTGGCAGAAAGTCACAACACCTGTTGGGAAAATAAGTTTCGGTTGGAGGGAAAACCGGTTGAAGAACGAAAACGGATAATGGCATTTGGAGCACTATGATAACCGTTTGGGTCGGGCTCTGCCCAACCCCGCGGAGTCGTTGCCCCCAGACCCCAACGAGGGGCGGCTCCCCCTCGACCCCCGCCCGCTGACCTGGCAGCGGGGCCCCAGCAAGGGGCTCTGCCCCTTGACCACCCGGCAAGGGGGCGCTGCCCTTGACTCCCCAAGAGGGCGAAGCCCCTTGCCCCCTGCTACTTATTTTGGCGATAACGAGCTAGCTATACAAGCGTGCACTCCGCACCTCCTAACTTGACGATAACTTAACTATGACTAAGCCATTGACTCAAAGTAAAAAAATTCCCCCCCCCACAATTACATCAAAAAAATATACTGAGTTACACTTAAAATCACCAACAGTTACGCAGACAGCCTTCGCCGTTGACTCTGTCATATTTACTTTTCTTATGTTTTTTATTTTAGAGTTTCCTTCTTCTTCAGCCACCCAAAATATATTTATTTATTTGAAAAATTACTAAATATCTTCTTTTAACTATTTATTTTTATTATTATCTTTCACAATATTTTATCCAACTTTAATTTATTTATTTTTAATGGGTTTAGTTTATTTAATTCAACTTATTTTCAACCTTATCGTAGAGTCAAATCGATACAAACTTGAATCGACCGAAAAAATTATACACTTTATGATTGTTTGACCGGCTAAATGGGCTTAGGTGTCATAACATCATAACAACCATTTTTTTGGTGTCACTCAGCTTTAAACATCAAGAGAAAACATCAATACAAAAAAAACCCAATAACCTAACACACCACTTTTTGAGACCCACTTATTATTTTTTCCCGCTCAATTTTTAAAATTAACTAAATTCATTTCATTTCATATAAAAAATAAAAAATTACTATAACTATATAAAATAAAATAAACAATAACAATATACAAACCAAATTGTATTTCATCGAATAAAACGATATAAACCATATAACAAAAAATTTTACATTATTAAAACCAAAACATATAACATTTTTTACAACAATTAAATCAAAATACCATACAACTTAATAAATTTAAAACCATAACCTCATAAAACCTACGATACAAAAAAAAAAAGCTATTTCAAACATTACATACTAAATTATAAACAATTGACATTAAAAAACAATATTTTTCATTTAAATTCAAATCATACACAATAGTTTAAACATGGCATCAAACATATTTCAATGAAATTGATCCATCATTTTAAACAATTACATTATTATATTTTCAAACAATAACAGTAAAATAACATTTAAACAAAACAATTTAAACACCATCATTTATCAAACATTTTAAAAAAACACAAGACAACGTCAACAATATAAAACTATAAACACATAGATTTTTATAAAATAAATATAATAAAAAACATAATACATTATAAAAAAAACAAACAAACAATATATTATTATTCAATATTTCATATTTTCCAAAATCATTAATCAAACTAATTGTACATATTTTTAAACATTTTTTACAAAACATAAAAACAAACAACAAAAACATGAACACTTACATTTATACAAATTTAACTATACAAAACAAACAATTTAATCACAGTAATACATATAATCAATACAACAACATTTAAAAAATATTATTTCAAAAATAACAATTTAAAACCAAAACAAAACAAACAAAATTTTAAAAACATAACATTATAATATAACAAATACATTATATATTAATTCATCACATTCAAACAAATAAAAGACATTTATACATACAATAATCAAATATAACATTATAATAATAAACATAATACTAAAATAAACAACAATATATTATAACACATTTTAAAAAACATTACAACTAAACATAAAATAAAAAAACAGCAAAAAATAACATAAAAAATATAATCTCAATTTCCTATCAACATAAATAAACATAACATACAAACATTTTAATAACAAATAATTTAACAAAACAATCACCACTTATTTAAACATAAAAACATATAAAAAATATAACACTTTTACATCTACATTCAACAACAAAAAACATATAAAAATCACTTTTACCATATAAACAATACAATAAACACATAAAAAAAAATTTACAATAATAAAATCAAAAAACAAACATTACAATAAATATTATTTAAATTACAAATCACATATACAAATACATGTAATTTACATAATTAGCATTTATAATATTACATTATAAAAACATAAAACAAATTATACAATAATAAAACCAGATTATTTAAACAAAAACACATCAAAAAACAAATTTAATTAAAAGAAACATAACATAGCATTGATAATATAATTAAATCAAAAGTTAATTATTTTACCACATAATACGTGTACAAAACAATGAACACAATACACAACAAAGACATACAATTCAGAAAACATATAACAAACATACATAACAACAATAATAAAAGCAATTTAAACAAACATATTAATTTAACATTTTCTTACACCCAAATATTCAACAAACAAATAAAATCCAAATATCTCAAACATTAAAAAAAAACAACATTTTAAAAAATTTTTACCAAAACCTTTATATTTCAAACAAACATTTTAAATAACATTATCTAAGCCCAAAATAAATATACCCATCATTTTCTTTATCATATATTTAAATGAAAACAAAAAACACAACACTTCACAATTCACCAATACCAATAATTTAATAACTATACTATATTCAACCTAATACCAATCAATTGTTAACACAATACGAATTCCTATAATCCTATAATAAAAAACCCATATACACAATTACATTTTATATCAAAACAATATTAAACTATTATATTTAGTCTCAAAATATTTAATACATAAAATAACATTTTTATATTATAAAACAGCCATAAAACATACCAAAAACCACATAAAACATTTATTACATGACATCAAACTAAAACATATAATATCAAACTAATTACATTACATCAAACAAATTTACAATTTAAAATATTAACATAGAACGTTTATATATACAATTTTACATTTTTTACTCTATGAAAGCATATACATACACAATACATTTACATAAAACACAGTATAATAATTATTTGTTTAATTATATACAATTTAACCATCAACTTTAATGTTTTACATCAATACATTTAACAAAAACAATTTTTCATACCAAAAATTATAAACCCAAAATAATTACAACAAAATACAATAACAAATATACAAAAACATTATATAACAAAAAATTTACACCATCACATTTTTTTTAATTTAATAATACATCACAAATATATAGAAAAACAAAAAATAATAATTAAAAAAACATATTAACATATTTGAGTACATAACATAACTACAACAATACAATATATAACATTAAAACAAACAACAAATTCAATAAACATTTTATACATACAAGTTTACAACGGAAAATTTATTTTATTTTACAAAATTAAGTAACTTACAAACATTTAATAATTTAACAATTTACATAAAAAAATAAACAAAACATAACATCTTAACTTAAAAAAGCAAACATAACATTATACAATAAACATATAAACATTAACAACAATAAATAACACAAGTACATTTAAAACATAATAACAACAAAATTACAAAAACAATTATACTAAACAACCAACAATAAAAAAACATACATAATAAACATTTAACATATTTAAACAAACATAAATAAACAATTGCATTCATTATACATTAATAAAACAAAACAACAAGTTCATTACATAAATACAACTTCAAAACAACATGCAACAACAATTAAACTTTACATTACATTAAAATTCATATAAACATATTAAACAAACAAACTTAATAAATAGCATTTCCTTCAATTTTACCAACAATCACTTACCAACATAACCTTTTCAAAACAAATAACAAATTATAACATTTATATCCAAATACAACACAAATTAACAATACAATTGTACAACAAACATTTTACAGTATATAATATTTTTTAACTTCACATAATACATAAATTTTCATTTTTTCCAACATTAATCCCCATAATACAATTTTTTTTTACATATATAACAAATACAAAACAAAAACATAACTAATTTATACAACAAACTAATTAAAAAATTCAAAACAAAACACTAAATAAGCAAATTAAAATAAAAATTATTTTTAATACAACAACACAATTCAGTATATCTACACTGTAATCATAAATAACATATAACACATATACATACAATACAAACTCCCAGAGCCTATATTACAACTAGAATAAATCCCACCCCAACCTCCCCAAAGTCCAACAATACCCCCCTAAACCGCCATCCATCTCCACAACCCCCCAAAGGCAATCTGTTAGAATTTCGGTGTGTTTATGAGTGGGTAATAATCAAACTATCCTGATATATTCTCTGAATCGTGTTAAGATCACTTTCAGATTGAAGTATTTCGACCCTATATGCCTCGGGTTACACGAAATCCTCAATTGGATAATTCAGAGAAAAAACACTTTGTCTCTAAGGCACGAGAGATCAAAGCAATACACAGAAAGTTGTTATGTGTGTTCTGTCTTCAAGAGATCAAACTGTATAATATAACATAACCGAAAATCAGTTAATTTCGGTTATAGACAGTTGGCAGGAAAGGTCACACCTGTTGGGAAAAGATGTGTCGGTTGGAGGGAAAACTGGTTGGAAGAAAACGGATAATGCATTTGGAGCACTAGATATACCGTTTGGGTCGGGGCGCTGCCCCGAACCCCGCTGGGGTCGTTGCCCCCAGACCCCAACGAGGGGCGGCTCCCCCTCGACCCCCGCCCGCTGACCTGGCAGCGGGGCCCCAGCAAGGGGCTCTGCCCCTTGACCCCGCAAGGGGGCGCAGCCCCCTTGACCCCTGCACTTATTTTGGCGATATCGAGCTAGCTAGTACAAGCGTGCACTCCGCACCTCCTAACTTGACTATAACTTAACTTGACTAAGCCATTGATCTCAAGTAAATCACAATTACATAAAATATACTGATGACACTAAAATCACCAACAGGTTACGCAGACAGCCTTCGCCGTTGACTCTGTCATATTTTCTTTTGTCTTGATGTTTTTAGAGTTTCTTCAGCCACCCATATATATTTATTTATTTGAAAAATTACTAAATATCTTCTTTTAACTATTTATTTTTATTATTATCTTTCACAATATTTTATCAACTTTAATTTTTTTATTTTTAGTGGGTTTATTTTATTTTAATTCAACTTATTTTACAACCTTATTCGTAATTCAAATCGATACAAACTTGAATCGTCAAAATTATACACTTATGATTGTTTGACGGCTAAATGGGCTAGGTGTCATAACATCATAACACCATTTTTTTGGTGTCACGTCAGCTTTAACATCATAACATCAACAACAAAAAAAACCCAGATAACCATAACACCACTTTTTGAGACCCACTTATTTATTTTTTCCCCTCAATTTTAAAATTAACTAAATTCATTTCATTCATTAAAAATAAAAATTACAATACTATATAAAATAAAAATACATTCGTAAATTAAAAAAAACATTACGGAAATAAAAAAAACATTTGAAATTAAAAAAAACTACTCGTCGGAGTCGTCGGTTTGGTTCTAATCCATCGGCATTTGCGCTCGTAATTTGTTTTTGATTTGTTTTTTTTTTTGCAACTCGATTCAATACGCGTCGTCCGGAGACAAATCATTCGTGCTAAAGGCGAGAAATCGCAACTCTTTCAAACGCGTAATTGGCCGGTCTTTTTCTTTCGACACTTCAAAAGCCTTTTCGGCGGCTTCCCGTTTGAGACGAAGCTCGTGAGACATAAACTCACCAAATTGCGACGACGAGTTACTCCCCCCGGTGCTCGCCGATGTGTCGGATTTGATTTTTTTTTACGGGGCGTTGTTTACCGGGGGGACGAGGTCTTGGATCGGCACCGAATAGCTCGTCGGTGTTAACCGCGAAAACGTGTTCGTCGTGAACATTTTCGTCTTCGGTTAAATCAACCGGCGCGGGATTGGGTGCGTCCCATTTTGCTTGTTTTCACAAAACCGCCCATGCTTTTTCATGATTAAACGAGCTATTTTTATTCTCGTCTTGATAAATGCCCCGAGCCCGTTTCATCAGATCAACCTCGTTCTCGCCACTTTTTTTCAACCGATTGCAACTTTTGTAGATTGCGTTGAACTTTTGGCAATGATGGTTCAACGTACTCCATTTGCTTGACAACATATCCTTGGTACGTTTTTGAAAATTCAACCGATTGAATCCGTTCAAAACACGATACCATAACGTGTCCTTCGGTTGAGACCGTCCGACGTTCGGATCCTCGGAAACTGCAACGAAACATTCGGCAAGTAACGTTTCCTCGTCCGATGTCCAACGTAAAGTAACGTCGCCAATTAGTTCGGACGATTTTCCTTTTTTAGCCGTGCGTTTCATTCGGCCTTTTTTTGGTTGGGATTCAGTTTGTGAAAGTGAGTTTGAAGATTGGCTTTGTTGTTGTGGCATTTCAAATTGTGGTGGGTTTTGTTGTCGGTTTTGGAAATCTTGTTGAAATGCCGCAAAAGCGGCTTGTTGAGATTCAAAAAAAGCTTGTTGCTCGGGAGTCACTGGAGCTTGGCTAGAAAACCCGGGGAATTGAGAATTCGACGTAGACCCGGCACCCATCGTGCCGGAATTAAGGAGGTTCCAAATCGAGCCATCAATGGGAAAGTCGAACATTTTTTTTTGCTAATGAATGTGTATAAAGATTGAGGATGAATTGAAAGTTGTGTGAAAAAATGTATATGAAATGGGGATATATATAGTGGGTAAAAAAAATTTGAAAAGATATTTTTTTTTAATAAAACTAGCCGCTGGCTAGTGTTTTTTCAAAAAAAAAATTTACACCAAAAACTAGCCGTTGCTAGTGTATTTTAAAAAAACTTTTTTTTTCAAAACCAAAAAAGTAGCCGTTTAAGGCTTTTTTTTTTAATATTTTTTTTTCTAAAATATGTAGCGTTGGGGCGTTAACGTGGTGAGCCACGGCGAACAGTCGGTATGATAACGCAGGGCACGGCGTTGGTTTGGCACCCAACGCCGTGATGATACCGAGGCCTCTAAGAGAGTGTGAGTATATGCGGGAGTGATGATGTCAAAATGACGTTGTGGGAAAGCTACGAGAAACCCAAACAATTTTTTTTTGGACAGCAGGAAACCCAAACTAATACATACCCCGAACACATATACATTCGGATTGTTGCGAAAAGAATTCACTAAGCGGGTAAGAAATTGCGGGAAGAGTTGGTTTGACAATGATTCTCTCGTGTGAGTAGTGAACCACGTCAACTTCCCGCATCCTCACAAAAAAATACTTCATTCACTATATTTTTATAATATAAGTATATTTATCATCGTCGTTATGCGCGAACATCCAGCTAGTTTCTTAAAATAATTGCTATACTCATATTTTTTGTCATTGGGATAAGATATCTATGTCCGTTTCATGTTTTTCTCAAACTGTCATTCTCATAAAAATTTGTGGCTATGTAAAAATTGGAGGTGTGCATGATTCGGTTTGGGTCGGTTTTTGGCTAAAACCGAAACCGAACCGAAATATTCGGTTTCTAAAACCAAAACCCGTAACCGTTTGGTTTTTAGCGGTTTGGTTTTTTGAGTTTATTATCGTTTTTTTGGTTTTTAACCGTTTATATTTGGGTGTGGCCAATTTATACCAACAGTGTTTTACGTAAAAAAAATAGTTTTTTTTACTTATTTTGTCAATCTGAACCTAATAATGTTTATCCTAAATTTCTATAATTACAACATATAAATGAGATACACATATATGCAAGTGAACATACGATGACGGTGACATATGTAGTGATACATTCTCAAGTAAACACACATACACGACAAAATGACAAATACGCATATATACGTTAGGATAAATATATTATAATTCCACCTACATAATGAAAATGAATTTAAATATTTGATTTACTTAGTTATTCATTTATATTATATTAACTATATAATATTGTATAATAAAAGCTGGTTTAGTTCGGTTCGATTTTTGGACGAAAAACGAAAACGAACCGAATTTTTTCTTCCAAAAATCGAACCGAACTTTTTCGGTTTTTGAAAAAGTAAAAAACAAACTGATGCCAAACCATCAGTTTGTTGTTTTGGTGAGTTATTTCGGTTCGGTTTTTTTCAGTTCCAGTTTGGTTTCGGTTTTTCTTCTCACCCCTAGTAAAAATACTATATAAGTGAGTACCACCATTAATTTTAATAATCCACAATAATCTTTGAAAAATGATTTGTATGCTTACTACACAGAACATACAACTGTTAATTTTAATAATTTACTCGAAACAGATTTTAACCCTTTCCGACATAAAGCAAGAGATTGCGTTCCTTTAAAAGATCTTTCATAAGCTGAAGTGTATGCTTATATGATATCGTTTCAATATGATTTTATTTGGCACTACTAACGCAAAATACAAATCACAGAGACAAAGTGCCATTCTCTTCGCATATGTCACATACACATCATAAAAATACGGAATATTTATAGCTATGTTATAACCTACATGTCCATAACTACTATCATTCAACCTTATTACTAACGATCTCTAATGCGACATGCCATTAAAGATATAAAGCCTTTGCTCTTCAAACTCTCAACACTGTCCTTAATGATCTGCTCCATAGGAATGAACTCGAGACCCAAGTCCATGAGCTTCTTGGATGCAGTCTTGTATCTCAACAACCCTGGTTGGGTATCTTTCGGCAGCCTACAGCAAAAACTGATGATTGTAATCCCGACAGATTTACACCTCAAGTCTCAGATTTACTTGTTAAATTTTGTTGTAGACGGATGGAAAAGCAATACTCTGTATTTAATAGGCCGATTAACATTCTAGAGTATACATTATGGTCTCATTATACAATTAAGCAAAAGACAGGTCCACTATGATCCAGTGTATTCTACTTTTTGCAGTGTACTGTATATGTGGTTCAGGTTCTTAAGAATCAAGGTTCGGGTAACTTGAAAAACTATGTTAAGATACACAGTTAGTTCTCGTAGAGTGACAATTCAGTAAAATATGCAACTGGGAGATATCTGCAATACCTGGGGATGTTATACTCAGGGTACAATTCTGCAACCTTGGCTGCAAAGTCACCGTAATGGGTAATGGCTTCAACACAGAGGTGCCTTCCGGTTGCTGATGTGTTTTCGTACACCAATATATGAGCTAAGGCCACGTCTTTAACATGAACAGAACCCATGAAGTAGTTTTCATATGTATCCGTACATCCTGGTCCATTTCAGAAGCAATTACCATTGGATGTAAATAAGCTAAACAAAGTTAACCTGCTGAAATTCGACCCATATATGTATTTTCATTGGACTACTAGAGGTGGCAATTTCGGCTCACCTGACTTATAAAAGGGTCAATTAGTTTATGTTTTTATCTCTAGCAAGCCAAACGAGTTAAATGGCAGCTTGAAAGGAATGGGTCAAATGGATCAAACAAGTCAAAAGTCACTCAAAATGTAACGCATAGAACTATCTACACCATTTTGCTCAAAAAAATTCTCGTGATTTGAATGATATAATATTTCTAGTCGTGTTCAATACGCAAATTATTCACGAAGACGCAAAATTTTGGACATAAAACCATTCTGTTCGATTCAGCTCAATCCATTTAGAACCGTACAAACAATACATGGTTTGACCCGGTCCCATGTCAGCCCATTAACAACCTGCCCGAGCCACCCATTTTGCAACCTCTATCACTGAGCCTATTACCTTGAATAAGACGAAGAATCATTAGCATGCTGGCATTAAGTGTTGGAGGAATTATTGGACCCATCACTGTTCCAGGGTTCACCACAACTATATCTAAACCTTTCTCTTTAGCGAAATCCCATGCTGCTTTCTCAGCTAGTGTTTTGGAGAGTGGATACCACAACTGACATCATAAAAAGCTCACTCACATTCTATAATGTACATAAGATGTAAAAGATGGATATATATTTCATTCAGACAGATCATCAGAAATATGCATAGAAGCGAGACTGAATACAAACGCTTAATCAGCTATTTTTATACAAAACTGCAAGAATTCACTGAAGTTAGCGAAACACGTGATCATGCAGCGTTTCATTAAAATAGATGCCCTGTTGTTAGCAAAACATAGTTGGTCAATAGACTCAATATGCATTGCTATTTTATTTCCAATGGGTCTAAATGCCTAACACATACAGCTAAAAATGCTGTATCAAAAAGATGCAGGTCAAATGTAGCCTAATTTGTCCTCAAGTGTATACAATCTTCTAAACTTCTTGATTCAAAGAGTTGGGTCATCATTTATTACTAATAGTTCACAAAAGGTTGGCTCGACGAGCAACCCTAACCCGGGTTCCATTTTGGACTCGATGCGCCCCTTCCCCAAGGACTGGGCCTCAAGGAATGTTCACTGTTTCTTGTGAACTAGGGGGAACCCAGGAACAATTTCAAAAAATCCCTCCCTTTCTCAGCCCAACAAGGATGTTTGCGCCGAGGGATAGGCGTGCGAAGGCTGGCCCAGAGTTGGTACCTGTAGGGTTTGAACGTAGCCCAAACTATTGCTAATAGTTTTATATAGGTCTTAAGTATATTAGTTGCAAATTCGATTCAACAAAGTGTTTGAAGATCAACCTAATCATCCCCTTAAGCAACCTGTTGCCCAACCCTTCTGTTTTGCCACTCAAACACCTAAATCCAAACATATATGTTGCCACGCGTTATTGCAAACAGTTTGAAATCTCTAAGAACGCTACACAAGCTAGATAATCTTTAGCAAGTTATGGAAGATAGATAAATTCGATTGGAGCGTGGTTAGGTCTACAAGTAATCTTATTGTTACACAATATACTAGAGAAAAGCATGATTATCAACAAAGTAATAACATTGAAACCAAGTGCAAATGATAAGAGCCTCTGACCTCATTTTGCTTGCAATACTCAGCATCGGTCCAGCAATCCTCAGTCTTAGGGACATCAGCAGGCCATGAAGGACTAGGTACAATGGCTGATACAGATGAAGTGACAACCACACGCTTCACTCCAAGCTCCTTTGCCGCTGTGAGTACATTGTCCGTCCCTTTAAGCGCAGGTTCCAGTAACTCCTTCTGTCAATCATAAACCAAGTGCAAATGTTCTGTGTTAAACCAAATTCCATTTTAACCATTTCCTTTTTCTATTTTTTCATATACTTGTTAGTCTTCCTTGGAATTCCTACTGTTGGGGCTAACTTTCTCTATTCTATTTCTTAATTTCATCTTCATCTTCACTTAAGGTCAAAAAATTTCATCATTTTTTTACTTAATTTAATCTTTATCTTAACTAATAGTGAAAATTGCACGAAAATGTACCAAACTTTCATATTTTTGTCATTGTATGTAAGTAGGTAACAAACTTTTGTTTCTACCAATCTAATTTTAATGTAGCAAACTTTTCATTGTTACTAGTATTTGATTTAACCAACTTAGGTGTATGTTTTTTCTTTAAAAATTGATGTCACAATTCTATCATTTTTACCCTTTGATTTAGCATCCATCCTCAAAAGATAACATAACTTTTGCTACATACATACAAACACAAAAACGCGAAAATCCATTAAATTTTCGTGCGAGTTCCCTTAATTTAAGCACAACCACATACAATTTTAAAAACATTATATCCTAACAAATAAATAATAGTACTGATTAAGTACTGATAAACTACCTCAGGATCATAGACTCTATCAACAAAACAAGGCCGAAGCCCAACATGAAAACACGCCAGACACATCCACTAACCGCCTCAAAATCGACAAGTCAAAGTCAAGCAAATCAATCTCAAACAAACGTAGCCTTGTTTCCGCACCTTCTAAAGCTTGTAAATGCTTATTCCACAAACACATATATTTATATAAATCACTAAACATTAAAACTAACTAAAAATTCAAAAATGAAACATAATAGTCCCTCCGTCCCAAGATAATTTGTATTCAGTTTTACTTTTAACAAATTAATTAATGTTTTCAATACATTTTATAATGATTCAAGTAAAGCGAATATGGTAAACTCGATTCAACTTTTCTATCTATTTTTAGTATGGAACAATTAAATCGGGACAGCTCAAAATGGAAAGGTGGACAATAGGAGTAATAAAATGATATAAAAAAGGTGGTAACTGAGATTTTTGACAGTGGCATTAACGGTGTAATCGCGATTGAGAAGGAGTTGGATGAGGTGTGAACCGATGTAACCGCTTCCGCCTGTTACACAAACCAGCTTTGCTGTTTCTTCTGCCATTTTTTGTGTTATTTTTTAAAGTTCAGGAGTTTAATCCGACTGGCACAAAGTAAGATGCGGCTATAAAGTCTGAATCTAAATAAAATAATGTTGTTTGTTTTTTTATAATTGTCTGAATGATTTTAATTGTTTAATTTTCAAAGTATATATTAAGCCATAATATGCAAAATGAAACAAAACATTTTTATCATAAATTTTACACAACAATATGTTAATTTCACAATTAACATATTAAGAACAACCGTATAAGACGAGTTGTGTTAAAATTTAAAATAAAACTACAACACAAATTTCTTAAATAAAACATTAAATATTTTCAACCCTTGTCCATAGTCCAAAGTTTCCAAACCAACCCATATGTTATAAGAGGCTCACAACTCAACTACCCTAAACACTATAATAAAACATACGCCTCCATCTTGAAATCTTTTTTCCCTATTATTTCTCATGGTCACAAACAACAAATGCTTCGCTCTTTTTTATAATATTTCACAAAATTAATGTAACCACACAACATAAGGTTCACTTTTAAACCCAAGAATCTACTATCGTAAGATGTGGTCTGTGACGGCTTTTGAAGGGGTGAAAGTTTTGAAAGGGTTGATGGGTTAAAGAGTTTTGAGAGTGTGAAGGAGTGAAGGTTTTGAAGGTTTAAAGGGTTAAGAGGTAGTTAGAGTTGTTCACCACCTCTTACCGAGTCAGAGGGAATATGTCTGCCCGTCTCTGAATGAAGATGAAAAAAACAAACAACAAAAATGTATGCCCGCCTCTGACTGGTAAGAGTCAGAGCCAAGTCAGACATTTTTTTAGAAAACAAACACACCCTTAGTAAAGTGCTTTTTCAGTGTGTGTCCTGGTTATGTTTGGTCACTTGATTTGATAACTCCTGATATGCAGGTGTATACTTTTCCATAACATGTTTGATGTGTTTTTATGACATGCATTTAAATAACAGTTAATTTTGGTTTACACGCAATTACACATTTGATCCTAACGTATTTAATTACACGAATAGTCTATGTAGTTGTCCAAATTGGGTTGACCCGTCATTTGATCAAATTGCCGTCCAATTAAACCGTTATGTAAGGAGCATTTTAGTCACTTCATTCCATTTTTTCAACTTTTTTTTAAAAAAAAGTTAACTCAAACATATACTTGTAACCCAACAACCAACCTACTAAATATTTGATCCAATCATCGTTAAAGCCCCCAATTCATCCAAGAACCCCAATTGCGCCAAAAAATCTGAAGCATTTAATCGAAATGGTTAGAGGTTAGTGGTAGATAGAGTTAGGTTATATGCATAGGCGTATGTTTTCTTTTGAGTATAATAATGTAGTTGATAATGCACACTTCTAATGCACACTGATTGAGGATGGATGACATTTTGTTTTATAACTTGTTATGTTGTTTGTTTCACTCATTTTGTGTAACCCTATTTTTTTGCAATCAATGATAGATTCTTTTAAGGGTATTGATTGGTCAAAGTTGGTAGTTACTGAAGAGATGATTGACTATGTTTTAGCTAAATATGAGAATAAGTGGGAGATAGACGATGCAATTGCCGATGTGATACTAGATGACTTGTTGCAAAAAACTTTCAATGAACCGAAGCTTTTGAAAGGTTAGTGTACATTGTGTTGCATATTTCTGCTATAAGATTGACACATTTCACCCATTTAGAGTCACTTATGTATTTTATTTTGGCTAACTTTGTAGATGATAAAGGAAAAGGAATTTTGAATGGTTAGTGTACAAATGATTCATTTTTCCACTTTAAGATTGACTCATTTGACACTCTCTTATGTATTGACTTTTTGCTATCTTTGTCGATGATAATGGAAAGAGAAAGGGAATTATGAAAGGTTAGTTTTGCATTTTTCTGCTATAACATTGAACCATTTGACACTCTCTTATGTATTGCCTTTTTGTTTTCTTTGTAGATGATAAGGAAAGCTAACATAAATCAAGTTTGTGGATGATTTTGAAAAGCTGATACAAAATGTAGAAGCAGTTCTTTACAAGGCAGAAGAGCAAATGATGAAGGAAAAAGGTTAGTCAGTTAAGGTTTGCTAGTCAGTTAAGGTTTCTTAGTCGAAAACAATGGCTAGCTATACAAAACACAAGATAGACAAAGTTGGTTAAGTATGGTGTGTTTGGAAATGGGGTCTAAAATGGGTAAATTTGACTTTGCAAGCAATCTCAGAAACAATGGGTGAATGTAGTCTACAATGGGTAAATTTGACAAAGATGGTTCAATATAGTGTGTTTGAAAATGGAAAAAATGATGTCAGTCTCAACATATAAGAGTACATGACCTTTAATCATGTCAGTCGCAACATAGAAGAGTCACACTTGTAAAGCTCAACTCATACTTCTATTTGGTGTCAACTTCATAATTATGTCATGTGCTGGTAATCTATCATGCGTAAATATCTTATATCCTTAGTTAATAATCTATGATTTTTGTACCCTCGCTATCCTTATACATCTTTGTAAAAGTGATAATCATATCAAATGATGACACATCCCTTGATATCACTATCTGCTTAGACAATGATTCATCTAGTGATTCATATGATTAATTTGTCTGAAGATTCTAGTGAAGCTTTAATGACCTTTTTGGCCGGTCGTGATCTTCAATGGCAATTCCCTAAGCAGGCTTAGGAACAAGGGCCAAAACAACTTGATGTCATCTTCCTCAAACCAGAAGCTACTTCAACTTCTAGGGGTACCAAGACCCAACCAGAAACTACTTCAACTTCTAGGGGTACCAAGACTTATGGTATTAGATCATTAGAACCCAAACAAGAAGAAGTATATGTGGTTAAGAAACCATACAGTTTGGTCAAAGTGCCAATGTCATTCTTGGGTTACGAGCTCCAAAAGCAGAAGTTAAATGTTCTAGCAGAAAGAGAAACTCTTAAGTTTCTTGCTAAAGATAGGTCTTTTGGTTGCTCTGTAATAACTTTTTAACTACTTAGCTGTATTTTCATATACTAACAGTAGGATTCTACTTTATTTTGGGATTGTATCGATTAAAAGGTTGCTTTTGTAACTGTTGTGGCATTTTAGGACCAAACTGCATTTGTGTTTGCGGGTTAGATTAGGTGATGTTTAGGGTGGGTTATAGCCTGTTTGTATGTGTTTGTGTTTGCATGTTAAATTAGGTGATGTTTATAGGTTATAGTCTGTTTTTATGTGTTTGTGTTTGCAGGTTAGATAGATGATGTTTAGGAAATGCATTTGTCATAACTTGTATGCAATAAGCATTTGCAGGATAGGTCATTAGTTTGAACTTAGGAACTGCACTTCCAGTTTACAGGTTAAGGTGTGTTTGCATTAGTTTGTGTTGCATGTTTGCATTTGTTGAAATTTTACATTTAGTTTGTGTTTGAAGTTCCATTTGGATTTGCAGTTTAGGTGGTGTTGGAAAAGGTCATTACTTTGAATTTGGAGATCAAAAAATGGAAAATTTCTTTGAATTTGTGTGTTTGCGGGTTGTAGGATAATGTATGTTTGTGTTGCCTGTTTGCATTTAGGTTGTGTTTAATTCAGTTTTTTTGTAACAAATTGCATGTTAGTTGTTGTCTGAAGTGGCACCTGTTTTGTTATAATAAGGTGGGAAAAAAAGAAATTAAGTGTTGCAAAAATGGCCCCTGAGGTTTCTATGGAAAGAAATGGATGAAAATGCCCTCACGTGCCAGGCACGTGGGGATCTTTAATGGTTTAATTGGACGACAATTTGGTCAAATGAGCAGTCAACCCAATTTGGACAACCACAGGGACTACTGGTGTAATTAAATGCGTTTTAGGACCAAATGTGTAATTGTGTGTTGTAACACCCCCAAAATCAGGTAGCAGCGGAATGGTAACATTGGGGTGCTACGTCAAAGTACAACAATCAAGATATAGGAAACGACCATAAATAGACGTTTAAGACAAGATTTTATTCGATGCCATAGCAAAATATCAGAGTTTATACATTAGGTCCCATATGTTTTAAAAGAGTAATAAACATTTCAAGTACATATTTAATTAAACAAAAGCTTCATAATACCCAAAAGATGACTTAAGTTTTTAAAGATAATAAAAGTTGCATTGAATATAGATAAAACACAGAATCCGTCTTCATTGATATCCGCCACGGCTCCCCTCCAATCTTCATACCCTAGGACCTGAAATTACATGCTAAAAGTCAACACAAAGGTTGAGTGAAATCATAGGTTTATCGGTAAAAAGGGTGGACCACAAGATCGAAGTAATAGTAGACTCTGAAACACATTCAGTAGTCCAAAACGTTTATTATTGCACTAAGCTCATGACCCCGAAGCCTTAACTAGATTTGTGCCCCAATCAGAATATAGGATGCTTGCCAACAACCTAACACCTCTCAATGTTAAATGCACCTTGATCAAACTAGTGACCCAAGGAAAGGTGGGGATTGTCAGTCCCGATAGATCTATCCACAACACTCGCGCTTACTACAATAGCAATTAACGGTTCATGATAAATAGGGACTTCACGGCAATAAGGTAACTTAGCAATAATATTCAGGCAGTAATCTGGATAGCATACACTTTGTAAACACTTTGAAAACACTTAGAAAAACACTTGTGTCCAATAGTAAAACAAGCAATGTAATTCACCCCGTAGATTTTGTAAAACAATCACGTAGTAAAAAGGGGGCTATGAACTCACCTCGAGTGAATGGTAATCAACAAGTATTCACAATAGAAAAATGCGTCACGAAGGAATCCGAAGGCAACCTAATCCAATATAGGTCGTATAAGTACTAAACACTTTGATTATTTATAGGTCGTATAGCTCATCATACTATCGTTCGGGCTATCATAATTAAGAGGTCATGTAGTGACGTATGAGGAGCTAGGACACTTTAAATCGTAAATCCAACAACTCGTCGATACGCCACCCCGAAGAGGCCTCATTATGAAACTCCCTAGTAATATAGTACTTTGATTAACTAATACCACATATAATTCTATATAGCTACATCACCATCTAATCGTTTTAGTGAAATCATATTTATAAAGTAAAAACGTTTATAAGTATACTTTAGTAAAACTGGCGTAACTTTCTCGTTTTAAGTCCGTTTCTTTCGTTTCTTACGTCCACGCCTTCGTATTAAGACGAGTTATCAAAATATAACATTTTCAAAATTTGAGTTTTTCTGATGAATAGTGATTTTACTGTTCATAACAGTTATATATTTATTTTTATAGATTTAGTTATCGTAAATCTCGTAAATGTCGTAACTTATTCGTTTTAACTCCGTTTTTAGCGATTCTTTCGAGCACGTCTTCGTATTTAAAAGTTTTATCGATTTATTGATGTTTTAAAAGTATAAGTTTCTGTGGTGAATAGTAACTTTTATAAAAATAGTTTTATAAAAGTATATATTTAACGTAAACTTGAAATCGTCGTATCTTTTTCGTTATAAATCGGTTTTTCGAGTTTCTTATCATTTTGGAATCGTCATGAGGTGTATATTAAAATCCAAACAGCAAGCACTTTTTAGTATTTCACAAAATCAATTTCCATTTGTGTACAAATATCTTCTCATTTTTGACTTATTAAGCTAAACGTTCGCGACCTTATAGTAAAATCTCATTACCGGACAACTTTCGTGTTTTTTATATTGAGCCGATTCGGAGCCGAAGGGCTCCGAATCGCCCGATTTAGCTGCTGACTGGGTATTTCCTATTTTTGCCGAAAAATGTTTCGAGTTTTCATTTGGTCATAACTAGATCTTTTAAGTCTGAATTTAACGTCATTATCGAAACGACCGGGGAATCATATACTATCATATTCTTAGCCTTTTAACACCTTAAGACATTTTTTTATCATCCCGTATCCCACTTTTCATTTTCGGACAGATTGCATATTTTATCAAATCACTTTCAAAACCAATTCAAACTTCACCATAGTGCCTAATCTAATCCTAATCTCCAACCGCAATACTTAATCCCACATCATATCCACACGTACAACTATTCATAATCTCATCTCATCATTGTTTGGCAACACGCAAAATCACTCATCCCGCCTAAATACCAATGTATTTAAAGAAAGTATAAAACTTATTAACTTTGACACTTAATTTCATTTCTTTTTGAAAAACAACACAAACCACATGGATTTTAAACCAAAAGTATAAGAAAAAATCCAAGGAATCATAAAGAGTTTAGAATAAGCTTACAAATGATGATGATTAAGCTAGAAATCAATAAATACTTGAAAAGGAGGGGGAGGGAACAACCGCGATGGGGCAGTGGTGTAGATGGTCGGGTAGATCGGGTGACGAGGAAGCTTTTTGAAGCTCACCGGAAAACTCCGCCGGAAAACTTTTCCAGCGGCGGCGCCATGGTGGCCGGCGGCGGCAGGGTGGCCGGCGGTGGGCTGCCGGAAAAGGGAGGGGAGAGAGTGAAAGTGGTGGTGTGTGTGTGTTCTAATGTATGAAATGAATAAAGATATATAATCTTTTTATTTATATTAAAAAAGTTTATAAAAATGTGCCAAGTTACAAATAGTGAGGTAAAATGTGTAACTTTTTTTCATATACTTTTTTGATAAAAGTGGGTTTCGGACTCATTTGAGTGGACTTAAGCGATAAATCAAACGCACGGAAACTTGCGCCATTGTTTCTAAAACAAATCGATTTTTTTTCTGATAAAAATGAGTATATCGCTGATAAAGTATCATAATTTATTTTATAACATTTAATAAATACTTATTCATTTGGTGAACCGGTTTCCGCCTCGTCCGAAAATAAATGGCTTAGCTTGAGTATTTCGCGTTATCATCGCCACGCTTTTAAATTATATTGTTTAAGTATTTTATTAAATATTTTTATTTAATAAAACGTGATAATTAAATATAATTTAATTATTTTTGTGTTTCTAAAATCTTGCGAGGGCATTTCAGTCACCTTCTGACTGTTTTCGGGTCTCGGTCAAAACTAAAAAGTTGTCAGGAATGTCGTTTTACATCAAATTGCTTTAGAGTCCCGAATAATGCAAACGTAGATCTAGTGGATTGTTTTGATAAGTCAGCTTAGAAATAAATTTTTATAAACGACAAACATGTAATAATAAATGTAATTTATTATTTAAATGTGTTCCGAAAATTGACAGTTGTTATAGTCTACCCACCTTAAGAGAGCGCCGTCCCGATGCTCAATTTGTTTTATTCGTCCTTGGTTTACTAGTGATTAGATGAGTTGATATCCCTAAGGTCATCGCCGAGGTTTCAACGAAAGTTTGAGTGCACAAATGTCAAAGCATAGAATATAATCAATCGATATGAGCGAATGAATCAAATGTAATGAGAATCTTCAAAAGGAAGGATAGGATACCTGACTCGAAGAAAAAGCCATTGGAACGAAGAATTTAACAAGTCGCAATTTCTTGAAAGTGGTGAATGATTTATTACTATTAGATTATCAAGTCGCGGAGATCACGAGTCGAAAGAAGTTCATAGCCCAAAGAATGATTCATACGGACGAACACACGCTATGTCGGATACAACATAGCCCACTCATTTATAATTTGTCACTTACAAAAAGAGGCGCTCAATCCTTTAAAGGGTAAAGAATTTATAAACCTTATGTTCGTAATTTATAATTTCCCTATTCAAATGAAGAAGCGTCCTAATTCATTTCAATAAGATGATTATAAATCATCCTACTTAAGTATCGCCAGCACAAAAACACAATATCAAAACAATAGATTACGAAACAACGTATACGATCAAAAGCATAGGAAGAGTGTTCCAACTCAAAGTGGAGTGGTAAAGTAATCGGCATTGGTGTTCGAGAGAGTAATTGAGAAATCAGAAAGTACGGGATAATCGGAGTGATCAATATTTATATAACTGACTAATATAAGGTAAATAGTAAGACGTCATATGATAGACGTAAGATAACGAAATCATAGTCTAGTATTAAATACTCATTATCTATGTAATAGAAGTAGAGATGCAAAAGAGAGCATATAAGTTACCTGGGAGCAAGCGCGCGCGGATATCGAATAAAACAAGGAGAGACTCTAAATTTTGAAAAACGTGGTCATAGTCTAGGTTTTGAAAACGACCTAGTTCTCTATGACTTCAGCTCTGATACCATCTGTAACACCCCCAAAATCGGACGGCAGCGGAATAGTAACATTGGGGTGCGACTTCAAGGCACAAGGGACAGAGTCACAGAAAACGAACCTCAAAGAGACGTTTGTATTAAAATGTCACATTCAATTTTAGTTAAAAAATGTCATGTTACACAGTTCCATTTATAATGGTATAGAAAACATTGTCAAACGTTGTCAAATAGTACCAAGTATATTAAGCAATCAAAAATATATATATCCGCGCGACTCGAATGCTCCCAATGCTCCACTAGCAAAATAGTAACCTGAAAATACATGCTAAAACGTCAACAATAATGTTGGTGAATTCATAGGTTTAAGTAAAAACCGTATTGAAATAATTTAAGAAATATTTTCGTAAGAAAAGAAGCGTTACAACATTTAAAGGTGTTATTTCCGAAATCCATCCGAAATCCAAGTAGTGATTCAGTAAATCAAGAAGTATTTAAAAGTGGACCACAAGATCGAAGTAATGGTGGACTAAGTACATATTCCGAAGTCCAAAACAAGTAATGTAGACAAGAGAAACACATTCATCAAGTCTAAGTATATATTATTGCACTAAGCTCATGACACCGAAGCCTTAACTAGATTTTTGCCCCAATCAGAATATAGGATGCTTGCCAACAACCTACATCTTCAATGTTAAATGCACCCGATCAAACTAGTGACCCAAGTAAGGGTGGGGGTTGTTAGTCCCGATAGATCTATCCATAACACCAGCGCTCACTATAATAGCAATTAACTGGTTTCATGTGATCATAGGTACTACAGGCAATAAGGTAACTTAGGCATTAATAATCAGGCAGTAATCTGGATAGCATACACTTTGAAAAACACTTGTGTCCAATAGTAAAACAAGCAATGTAATTCACCCCGTAGATTTTGTAAAACAATTGTAGAAAAGGGGGCTATGAACTCACAAAGTATTGAAAGGTAATTGTACTGTAGTAAAATATACAAGTTTGTAAACGAGCATGTATTCCCCTCGCGGGTTTATAAAACATTGAAAAGATTGAAATGCGAGACTATGAACTCACAAAGTATTGAAAGGTAATTATACTGTAGTAAAATATACAAGTTTGTAAACGAGCATGTATTCCCCTCGCGGGTTTATAAAACATTGAAAAGATTTTAAATGCGAGACTATGAACTCACCTCAGCAAACGGTGAATCGGTAATCAACGAGGAGAATAAAGTAACCGAACGACTCTAACCGCGACCTAATTATAAGACGCGCTTTAGAACGAGAAGTAAATCACGAAACGTTGTATATAACGTTTATAATAGAAATAGACATCCATATGTGTTTGTGCTTTACTTTATTTAACAAAAACGTGTCTTTACGAACTCATTAGGTTTATATAAACGTTACGCCATTCTTACGAAAAGTTGCCATTTTCAGAAAGTTACTATTTATAAAAGTTTTCCGTTTTCAGAGTCCCGACACCCTGAACATTAACGTTGCCTAATAATAATAGTTGTTAAGTCCATTTCACGCCTAGACGCTCGAAGGTATATTAAACGTCTAAGTTTCCCCCTTTTTTTTTCTAAAGTGACTTCACGTTTATTACAAACTTTCTATTTTTAGAAACATCAAACGCCTTTCCGAAAATATGTCCATGACAATTCTAATGTTTCTAGTTAATACATAAGTGTCGCTATATGTTTCGCCAAGGTTTTTAATGCTCAAACAACCCTGAAAGTGTCCGAAAACCCGTTTTAGAAATCCAAACAGCAAGCACTTTTTAGTGTATTTCACAAAAATCAATTTTCTGATTTGTGGTAAAAATATCTCTCACTTTTGACTTTTAATGCCTAAACGGTTCGCGACCTGTAAGTACCCTCTCATTCCGGACAACTTCGTGTTTTTATACTTGAGCCGATTCGGAGCCGAAGGGCTCCGAATCGCCCGATTTAGCTGCTGATCTGGTATTTCTATTTTTGCCGAAAAATGTTTCGAGTTTCATTTGGTCATAACTAGATCATTTTAAGTCTGATTTTAACGTTCTATATATCGAAACGACCGGGGAATCATATACTACCATATTCTTAGCCTTTTAACACCTTAAGACATTTTTTTTATCATCCCGTATCCCACTTTTCATTTTCGGACAGATTGCATATTTTATCAAATCACTTTCAAAACCAATTCAAACTTCACCATAGTGCCTAATCTAATCCTAATCCTCATCCAATACTAATCCAACATCAAATCCACACTTACAACTATTCTAATCTCATCCTCATCATTGTTGCAACACGCAAATCAACTCAATCCCCCCCTAATCACAATTGTATATAAAGAAATAAAAAACTTCATTAACTTTGACACATTAATTCATTCTTTTTGAAAAACACACAAACACATGGATTAAACCAAAAGTATAAGAAAATCAGGAATCAAAAAGTTTATAGGAAATAAGCTTACAATTATAGAATGAATAAGCTAGAAATCAATAAATCTTGAAAAGGAGGGGGAGGGAAAAACCGCGAGTGGGGCGAGTGGTGTAGATGGTCGGGTAGATCGGGTGACGAGGAAGCTTTTTGAAGCTCACCGGAAAACTCCGCCGGAAAACTTTTCCGGCGGCGGCGCCATGGTGGCCGGCGGCGGCAGGGTGGCCGGCGGTGGGCTGCCGGAAAAGGGAGGGGAGAGAGTGAAAGTGGTGGTGTGTGTGTGTTTTTAGATGTATGAAATGAAAAAGATATATAATCTTTTTATTTATATTAAAAAGTTATAAGAAATGTGACAAGTTACAAATAGTTGGAGGGGTAAAAATGTGTAACTTATTTTCATATTACTTTTTTGATAAAAGTGGTTCGGGACTCATTTGAGTGACTTAACGGATAAATCAACGCACGAAACTTGCGCCATTGTTTTCCAATTAATTTTTCTGATAAAAATGAGTATTGCTGATAATGTTTCATAATTATTTTATAACATTTAATAAAATATCTGTTATTCATTTTGTGAACCGGTTTCGCCTCGTCCGAAAATAAAATGGCTTTAAGCTCGAGTATTCGCGTTATCAACAACGCTTTTAATTAAATTGTTAAGTATTTTATTAAATATTTTTATTTATAAAACGTGATAATTAAATATAATTTAATTATTTTTGTGTTTCTAAATCTTGCGAGGACATTTAAGTCACCTTCTGACTGTTTTCGGATATCGGTCAAAACTAAAAAGTTGTCAGGAATGTCGTTTTACATCAAATTGCTTTAGAGTCCGAATAATGAAAACGTGATCTAGTGGGTTGTTTTGATAAGTCAGCTTAAAAATAAATTTTATAAACGACAAACATGTAATAATAAATGTAATTTATTATTTAAATGTGTTCCGAAAATTGACAATTGTTACACCCGGATGGTACTGGATGTTAGTGTCATAATCTTTCAGAAGTTCCAACCATCTTCTCTGTCTCATGTTAAGTAATTCCTTAAGTAGACTAAGGAAGAAGAGCCAAAACCACTTGGTGTCCCTTATTAGATGAAAAATATGGCCCAAGCCTGGTTTGTGAGTTTAGGTTAATTGATGAAGAAACAGTAGGTACGACAGTATTGGTATCAGTATGTGACGTATTCATTCCTAATTTCTCAATTGTGCTAGCAATTTATTTAAGAGATCATTGGTGGAGTTTTCACTACTCCCACGACCCTTATTAAACCCGCTAGTAGCATTAGGTACACGAGCATTAGCATCATGAACATATCGGCACGAATCACCAAAACGACAATTTCCCTTAGCAAAGTTGAAACAAGGTTTCCAAGACTTACCTTGAGCCGTAGAAGAAGGACGTGAATTGTTGCTTGAGCCGACCACAAAAGCCATGGGAGAGGACGAATCCATAGGCGAAGCAAGCACTTTTGACTTTAATCTCATATCTTCGGCGATTAACAAGGAGCGCACCGCTTTGAGATCGGGAAAAGGTGTCCTTCCAATGCATGTAGCCACAAACTTGGTTGTATGTATTCGAAAGACCCTCAAGGGCATAGTGAACTACATCTTCTTCATTAACACGAGCGTCAAGACTAGTGAGGATGTTAACAATGGAATCGATTTTTTGAAAATAGTATTCCATGCTTTGATCCCCAAGCTTAATAGAACGTAACTCGACCTTCAATGTATTAGTATGAGATCTCTTATTATCCTTGACAATATCAGAAATAAGACCCCATGCTTCCTTAGCAGACTTTGGGCGAGCCACAACAAGCCTGGCTAAGGAAGAAGACCCAATACCACTTGCTTGGGCCATATTTGTCATCTAATATCCATATGCAGACTAAGGAAGAAGACCCAGTACCACTTTCAGAAATTGCTTCAACTTCTAGGAGTACCAACACAAAATGTCAACCACATTATGGTCTTAGATCCTTGGGACCCAAACAAAAAAAAGTATTTGTGGTTAAGCAACCATACAGTTTGGTTAAAGTGGCCAACGCCATTCTTGGGTTAAGAGCTCCAAAAGCAGAAGATGGATGTTCTAGCAGAAAGAGAAACTCTTAAGTATCTTGCTGAAGATAAGTCTTTTGGTTGCTCTGTAATAACTTTTCAACTAGTTATCTTTATTTCAGATACTAATGGTGGGATTGTATCCACAATACTTTAATTTGGGCATGTATGCATTGAAAAGTTACCTTTTTAATTGTTTGCATGTTAGATTATGTGATGTTTAGGGTGGGTTAGAGCCTGTTTGTATGTGTTTGTGCTTGCAGACTAAATTAGGTGATGTTTAGGAAATGCATTTGTCGTAACTAGGTGATGTTTAGGGTGGGTTATAGCCAGTTTGTATGTGCTTGCGTTTGCATGTTAAATTGGGTGATGTTTAGGGTGGGTTATAACATGTTTGTATGTGTTTGTGCTTGCAGGTTAGATTAGATGATGTTTAGGAAATGCATTTGTCATAACATGTATGCGATAAGCATTTGCAATTTAGGTCATTACTCTAAACTTGGGAACTGCACTTCTAGTTTGCATGTTAAGGTGTTTGTGTTGTATGTTTGCATTTAGTTTGTGTTTGCATTTAATTTGGGTTTGAAGTTGCATTTTGAACTTAGGAACTGCACTTCCAGTTTGCAGGTGGTGTTGAAAGAGGTCATTAATATGAATTTGGGGATTAAAGATTGGAAAATTGCTCTGAATTTGTCGGCTAATGTGTGATTGCAAGCTCAATAAATGTATGTTTGTGTTGTCTGTTTGCTTTAAGGTTGTGTTTAATTCTGTTTTTTTTTTGTAACGATTTGCATGTTAATTGTTGTTTGAAAATGACTATTGTAACGCCCCGACCCAGAAGGGTAGAAGTATTACAAATATGGTGTGACATCAAAAGCATACACAATCATAACACAAGCATAAACAGCGAAAGTCTTAAATAAATAACCAAAGGAAATAAGTCAACATGACTTAAAGTACATAAGTCTCAAAGATAGACATATCCAAACGAAATAACAAATGTCTTGAAAAGAAACAATTCATATATCAAAGGTAAGATCTCTAGGGTAGTCCACACTCAGCACTCATAACCCAAAAGCAACCCCAGCTCCTAGCTTAGATACCTGCCGCAGGAAAAGAAAATGCGGCTGAGCTTACAAAGCCCAGTGAACAGATATATATAATCGAATGCAAAAGATAACGGAAATCAAAGGATATGATACAAGGTACAAAGGATATCATAATACATGATCAAAGGGATACAAATATAAGGTAAGACAAATCAGAATATCAAATCATAGGGTAAGGTAAGATGAATCAGAAAATCAAATTAGGTTAAGTTCAATCACCAAGCCCAAACAAATCATATCATAGTAACCATGGAGTCGCGAGCTCCAAATGTGAAAGACGTGGATTGCACCCAAACCCAATCATCAGTCACAAATATCCAAATAAATCATAATTGTCCCATAATCCATCGAATAACAAAACAAATCTAGGATGCATCCATACGCCTTAAACTAATAATAGTCTTCATATGCGCATATAATATCAAATGGGACGGCCGTGAGAAATCACTCACTCACACATGAGTCTCATGCCAAAGGGCATCAATGACACGCGATGTACCTTCATGGCTAGAACAAATATGCTCGGTCTCAAACTGAAGGGTTCAAAGCAAAGTCATATCAAAGTTCATTTCAAAGGGACCATAGCAAAGGTTCAATATCAAAGGTTCAAATATCAAAGGGATCATAGCAAAGGTTCAATATCAAAGGTTCAAATATCAAAGGTTCAAATATCAAAGGTTCAAATATCAAAGGTTCAAATATCAAAGGTAGCATAGCAGGGTTCAAATGGAACATAATGACAGATCATATAAGAAAGCCAAAATAAAAGGCTCAGAGCAAATGTAGCAAATCACATAAGAAATCAAAGATAGAGAGGAATATGTCATGAGAAACCTTAACGATAAGGTCAGAATATCTGTACGAATAACGGAACGAACGAAGCAACGCATAAATCATAAGAATATCCGTACCTTATTCCGAAGCAAAGGAAAATCAAAGAAACACCACAGGAATAACAAAATCACTCCCTCTTGACCGAAACTTTAAGGAAATGATGAATTCGAGTTACAACATTCAATTTAAGTTATACTTTCCATATTTAAAAACTTTCCATTTTTTAGGACACTTCTATTTTTAGAAATTTCCATTTTTTTAGTAACTTCTCTATTCTTAGAACCTTTTCCATTTTTAGTAACTTTCCATTTTTAGTAACTTTCCATTTTTAGTAACTTTCCATTTTTAGTAACTTTCCATTTTTAGTAACTTTCCATAATTAGTAACTTTCCATAATTAGTAATATTCATCATTTGAGATTCTATTAAGTATTTTAAATAGCTTAGGGACTTAATATGCCAACATTACAAGCTTAGGGTTAAATATGACAACTTTCCATATTTTAGGGTTTAATATGCAAAATCAATAATTTTCAAGGTTAAAAGTGTAAATATCAAAGTTTCTTATTTTATTCAGATTATACCTTCCATTTTTATGTATTTACATGTCAAACCTTAATTTACTAATTTACATACTTAGTCCTTTTGTTTTTAATTACTTAAACATTAATCTTTAATTATCCATAATTACCAAACAACCTTATAGATTCAAATATGACCAAAAATCATACTTTATACATTAAATACTCACCAAAACTTATACTTTTCAAATTTACACTTTTTAGTCCTCTATTTTAGATTAATTGATTTCTAATTACTTAATATATTAATTAACCATTTTTAAATCCAAAATAATATCAAAATGGACCCATTTTAAACCCCCCAACTTAATTTATACAGAAATATTAAATATAATAACATGTCTAAAATAGACCTCATAGTTTCAGATTACAAAACAAGTCCTTATACTTTTAAATAGCAAATCGGATAACAAATAAATCACTAAAACCCTAATTAAATTTTTCCCAATCACAAACATAATTATTTCCCAATCATTGGCATTAAATTCACCTGGAAAAATTATCAAAACCCTAACCCTAATTTTATTTCTTTCCTTTTCCTTATTTCGAAAATTGGCAACAATATAATCCTCAATAATAATTCGAATCACACCTAAATTTTCCAACAATTTTCTGAGTTATATGTGATAGTGAAAAACCTTAGAATAATATAAAAACAATATTACAAACGGTTTTATGCACGATTACAATACTAACTAGATATTAGGGTTTCGCTCATATTTAATTAACGTCGCCCAAATACATGCATGAATATTTTATTTTTTTATTATGTGTAGAACGAATTAATATGATGAAACATGAGTTACAAAATTACCTTTGATGATCCTTTAGAGATCTTAATGAATTAATGAACCCGTAAGCTTTTTGAAACCAAATCAATAACCAAAATCGAACCAATCACCCACAAACTTCCCACTAATTATACCACACACCTTGACCTTCAAATAACCTTATAAAAAATTCGTACTTGCCCGGAAAAATATTTTTTGTGCCGCCATTTGATTTTAGGGTTGATTTTTGTGTTTTTCATTTTAGGATTAACAAAATAAAATGTATAACTAAATAAAATAAGTCCCTTGCCGAATTCCTAGGGCTTGCGAATGACAATATCGAATTTTTATTCTTCCCCAATTTATTTGATAATTATCCTTAATTATATTATATAAATGTTAATAAATAAATACATAAATGTAATTAATTTCGCATAGATACAATATATAACGATTAATTATTTTTCTATCATAAATAAAAGTAATTTATTCTTACAAAAATTTTCATAATTGCCATATATTTATTTTTTTTTTTTTTTTTTTTTTTTTTTTTTTCCATACTTTTTTACATCTACATGAAATATTTATTCATGCTTTAATGAATTTTTCTTGCATTAGGGGTATTTTGGTAATTTCATATTTGTTGAGATTTTTAGGTTTTACAACTTCTTCCCTCTAAAAAAAAAAAAATTTCGTCCTCGAAAAATTGAAATGTAACCGAATGAAAACGAAATGAGAACGAAACGAAAACATACCGAACTAGACAAAGAAATGAGGATAACTAGCTCGCATAGACTCTTCGGTCTCCCAGGTAGCCTCACGCTCTGGGTGATTCTTCCAAAGAATCTTCACAAAAGGAATAATTTTGTTTCTCATGACTCTCTCTTGACGATCCAGAATGGATTCAGGTTCCTCGGACAAAGACATATCAGGCTGAATTTGATCAAAAGGATAAGATGCGACATGCAATGGATGATAATGGTATCCCCTCAAAAGAGATACATGAAAGACATCATGAACGTGCGATAACTGCGGAGGAAGCGCCAAACGATACGAAACCTCTCCAATACGTTCCAAAATTTCAAATGGACCAATGAATCGAGGACTGAGCTTGCCCTTGATCCCAAAACGTTTAACTCCTCTGAATGGCGAAACTTTCAGAAATACACGATCTCCAACTTGAAACTCTAAGTCACGTCGATGCTTATCAGCATAACTCTTCTGTCGCGATTAGCTCATTCAATTTCTCCTTAGCAACAGCCACCTTCTCATTAGTAATCTCGATAAGCTCCGGACCTTCAATCAAACGTTCACCTACTTCATCCCAACAAATAGGTGCTCGACATTTCCTACCATACAAAAGCTCGAAAGGTGCTGCCTTGATGCTAGCATGCCAACTATTATTGTAGGCAAACCCACCAAGCACAAATATTCTCATCCACTACTGTCCATTCTACAGCACCATCCCTCAACAATATCTTCCAAGGTCTGAATGGTTCTCTTCTGCTGACCATCGTTTGATGGGATGAAATGTTTGTACTAAACTAAGACGAGTTCCCCAAGCTTTTTCTATAATCCTTTCCAAAAACGAGAACGTAAACTTCGATCTCTGTCGGACACAATAGAAAGACGGGAGTACCAATGTATCTAACGAATTTCCTGGTCGAAAAATCTCCGCCAACTTTACTAATACTATAGTTCTTCCGAAGGTAAGAAAATAGAGCAGACTTGGTTAGTCCCCGAATCTACAACCACCCAAATCCGCCTCATGTCTTTTCTGAGTAGTAGGCAAACCAGTAACAAAATTTCATGGAAATCTCATCCCATTTTCATACCGGAATCTCCAACGCTGTAACAAACCACCTAGTCCCTCTGATGTTCAATATTGACCTGCAGACAATCATACATTTGGATACAACGTAGCCACATCCTTGCTTCAGCCGTTCCACCAAAAGTACTGTTTCAATCTCTTGTACATCTTGGTTAACCTGGATGAATAATAAATGGAGAACTATAGCTTCCGTCATCTAACCATGCTCGCGAAGTGCCTAATCATTAGGAACACATAGCCTATCTACAAACCACACAACACCGACATCAGCAACACGAACTCAGAATGTTACCGCTTCAACATTCTGCTCAATAGCCCACAACATCACGACGTCCCTTTGAGCTTCTTTGATCTGATATCATGAGGTTAGACTCTATCCACATACTCGCCAATAGCCACCAAACCACGAATACATAGCTCAACATCCAAACTCCCTTCTCACTCCCTTCTAAATCATGAAGATTATGGAAATCAAACAAGCTATCAATCGCTAATTTTCGACTAAGTGCGTCGAGCAACACATTATCCTTGCCCGGATGGTACTGGATGTTAGTCATAATCTTTTCAGAAGTTCCACCAATCTTCTTTGTCTCATGTTAAGTTTCTCGCTGAGTAAAAATATACTTGAGACTCTTATGATCTGTAAATATATCACAAGCTTCACCATACAGATAGTGTCTCCAGATCTTCAATGCAAAAACCACGGCAGCTAACTCAAGATCATGGGTTGGATAATTTACTTCATAAGGCTTCAGCTGTCTTGACGCGTAGGCGATCACCTTCCCATGTTGCATCAAAACACAACCCAAACCTTTCTCGATGCTCACTGTATATCTGAAAACCACCGAACAAGAATGGAAGAGTCAATATCGGAGCAGAGCACCAATCCCTGTTTCAATCCTCAAACTCTCCTGACGCTTGTCCGTCCCCACAAACTTCCTCACCCGTACTCATCACTGGGAGTAAGAGGTAAAGCTAATCGGGAGAAACCCTCAACAAAACGTCGGTAATAGCCAGCAAGCCCCAGAAAACTTCTCACTTCTGTCACCGTAGTAGGTCTCGGCCATTTGGTGATAGCTTCAACCTTATGGATTCCAAATGAGCCCGTCTGCTGATTCAATCATGACCAAGGAAAGCGACTTGCTGTAACCAGAACTCGCACTTCGAAAATTTCGCATACAACTTCTTCTGTCTAAGAATCTTTAACACAATCCGTAGATGTTGCTCATGCTCTTCTTCAGACTTGGAGTACACGAGTATGTCATCGATGAAAACAATAACGAACTTATCAAGGTATTCGTGGAAAACACGGTTCATCAAATCCATAAACACGGCAGGAGCATTAGTCAGACCGAAGGGCATAACCAAGAATTCGTAGTGGCCATAACGCGTACGAAAAGCAGTCTTAGAAATATCCTGTTCTCTCACACGAAGCTGATGATAACCAGATCGCAGATCAATCTTAGAAAAATATTTGGCCCCTTGAAGTTGGTCAAACAAATCGTCGATTCGCGGAAGAGGATAGCGGTTACGAATAGTAATACGGTTGAGTTCGCGGTAATCAATACACAAGCGCATGCTCCCATCCTTCTTCTTAACAAATAAGACCGGTGCACCCCACGGTGAAACACTGGGTCTAATAAAGCCATTCTCCAACATCTCCTGTAACTGCTCCTTTAACTCTTTCAATTCAACAGGTGCCATACGATACGGAGCCTTTGAGATAGGTTCAGCACCGGGAATTAACTCAATGCCAAATTCAATCTCTCTAGCCGGAGGAAGTCCAGGAAGTTCATCGGGAAAAACATCAGCGAATTCACGAACAACAGAAAGATTTTCAATATTAGGACTCTCCAAAGATGTGTCCATAACAGAAGCCAGAAAACCTTGGCACCCATGAGAAATCAAGGTACGTGCCTTCATAGCAGAGATGAGCTTAACGGACTTAAGCGGTGAGGAACCATGATAACAAATCAGGGGTTGGCGAACGTTACCAAAGATCACAGTCCTAGCATAGCAGTCAATGGTAGCTCGATGAGAAGCCAACCAATCCATGCCAAGAATCACATCAAAGTCGAGCATATGGATAGGAAGTAAATTCGCAGGACGAATACGATCAGCAAAACGGAGAGGACAATTAACATATTCATGATCAATGAGCATATGGTTCTTCATTGGGGTTGAAATGATTACACGTTCAATTAATGGTGTAGGATTCATATTAAGTTTCTTAGCAAATGTGGTTGATATAATAGAATGTGTAGCCCCAGTATCAAATAAAACGAAGACAGTACGATCATCAATGTAGAGATTACCCGTAGAAAGTACTATTACCGGTATTCACCATCTGAACGATCGAGAAAACGATTAGCAAACGAAAACAAGATAGGTTACGGAAGAGAGTTACGCAGAAGGAACTTAATGTCTACCCAATCCTCAATAGGGTCATAAGCCTAAGCCTCTAAGGTCCATCAGACCTCGTCATATTAACCTGGCAGCTCTGAACCATAAATTGTAACGCCAGTATTACAAATATGGTGTGCATCAAAAGCATAACACAATCATAACACAAGCATAAACATACGGAAGTCCTTAAACATAAAATAAAAACCCCCAAAAAAACAAAAAGGAAAATAAACACCACGACTTAAGGTACATAAGTTCTCAAAGGATAAACATATCCAAACGAAATAACAAATGTCTTGAAGGAAACAATTCGTATATCAAAGGTAAGAACTCTAGGGTAGTCCACACTCAGCACTCATAACCCAAAAGCAAACCCCAGCTCCTAGCTTAGATACCTGCCGCAGGAAAAGAAAGTGCGGCTGAGCTTACAAAGCCCATGAACATATAATATACAATCGAAAGCCAAAAGATAACGGAAATCAAAGTGATATGATACAAGGTTTAAAACAAAGGATCTCATAATTACATACCAATAGGGATCCAAATTAAAGGTAAGACACATCAGAATATCAAATCATAGAGTAAGATAAGATGACAAAGAGAATCAAATAGGTTTAAGTTCAATCACAAGCCCAAACAAAATCATATCCAATGACCATGGAGTCATGACACCAAAGACTGTTGTGAAAGACGAGATTGCACCCTAATCATACATCCACCAAATATCCAAATATCATAATGTCATAAACCTTCGAATACAAAACAAATCTAAGGAGCATCCATACGCCCCTTAAACAAATAATATTCTTCAAATGCCATATAATATCAAAAGGGGGACGCGTTAGAAATCACGTCACTCACACAAGAGTCATGCCAGAAGGTGCATCAATACACGGCCATGTTACCTTCATGGCTAGGAAACAAATTAGGTGGCTTCGGGTCTTCAAACTGAAGGATTTCAAAGCAAAGTCATATCAAAGTTCATTTCAAAGGGACCATAGCAAAAGTTCAATATCAAAGGTTCAAATATCAAAGGGATCATAGCAAAGGTTCAATATCAAAGGTTCAAATATCAAAGGTTCAAATATCAAAGGTTCAAATATCAAAGGTTCAAATATCAAAGGTAGCATAGCAGGGTTCAATGGAACATAATGACAGATCATATAAGAGAACCAAAATAAAAGGCTCAGAGCAAATGTAGCAAATCACATAAGTAATCAAGATAGAGAGGAATATGTCATGAGAAACCTTAACTATAAGGTTAGAATATCTGTACGAATAACGGAACGAACGAAGCAATGCATAAATCATAATAATGGTAAGAGGTGTAGATATTAAGAATATATGTACCTTCTTCTGAAGCAAAGCAATAATCAAAGAAAACACCACAGGAAAATCACAATCACTCCCTCTTGACCGAACCTAAAGAAATGATAAATTCGAATTACAAACCATTCATTTAAGTTATACTTTCCATTTTTAGTACCTTTCCATTTTTAGTAACTTTCTATTTTTAATAACTTTCCATTTTTAGTAACTTTCCATTTTCTGTATTTACAAGTCAAACCTTTAATTTACATATTTAGCCCTTTTTGTTTATTAATTATTTAAACAATATCTTTAATTATCCATAATTACAAAACAAGTCCTTATAGATTCAAATATGACAAATTCATACTTTATACATTAAATATTAACCAAACCTTCCACTTTTCAGAATTTACAATTTCAGTCCCTCTATTTTAATTAATTAATTTCTAATTACTTATTATATGTAATTAACCATTTTAAATCCAAAATAATATCAATATGACATTTTATACCCCCCAACTTATTTTATACAGATTATAATAAGTATAATAACATGTTTAAAATAGGCCTCATAGTTTCAGAAATTACAAATCACCCCCTCATACTTTAAATACCAATTCGGCTAATAAATAAATCACTAAAACCCTAATTAAATTTTTCCCCAAACATTTTTTTTTCCCATTTTATACAATCATTAGCATAGAAGAACCTGGAAAAAATTATTAAAACACAACCCTAATTTATTTCTTTCCCTTTCCTTTATTCGCAAATCGCAAACATAAATAATCCAAATAAATATTAAAATCTCCCCAAAATTGTTTACAACAATTTATCTGAGTCATAATGATTATAATACACCTTAGAAAAATTATAAAATCAATTTTACCAAATATAATAAATGCTGATTACAAACTAGCTAAAATTAGGGTTTCGAACATGTTTTTAAATTAATTCGATCAATATAACAATGCATGGATATTTTAGGTTAAGCATAGAACAATTAATAGATGAAAAATGAAGATACAAAAATACCCTTGATGATCCTGATGATTTGTGAATTTATAGAATTCGGTGTGTTTATTCGAATCAAACGATTACCACAATCGAACAAGCAATCTAACAATCTTCCCACTAATTTTTCCCAACCTTCCTTGATCTTCAAACACCTTGAAAATTCGTCCATGCCTTGGAAATTTCTGGTGTCGCCTCTTTTGATTATAGGGTTCGATTATGTTTTGTTTTTAGGTTTTAACAAAATCAAATCATAAACAGCAAATATAATGGTTAATTTAATGGCCGAATTTAGGTCTTTTAAAGTGATTAAATCAGAATTTTTTAACTTGCCAATATTTATTTTATAACTATCCATATTTAGTTGAATAATAATTGTAAGGTATAACAATTAAATATACATAATTCGCATTATGTATATACATAATATAATTATTTTTTCATACAAATATAAGGTATCTTTAATCTTACATAAAATTTCATAATCGCACATGTTGCATTTTTAATAATTTCAAACATTTAAATGAAGTTTATTTTACGCTTTTACGAATTTTCTTGCATTAGGGGTATTTTGGTAATTTACACTAGTTAAGATTTTTAAGTTTTTACAACTTCTTCCTCTCTAAAAAAAATTTTCGTCCCCGAAAAATGGAATGAACCGAATGAAACCGAAAATGAGACACGAAACAAAAATATACCGTAACTAGCAAAGAAATTGAGGATAACTAGCTCATCTCAATATCTCTTTCGGTCCTCCCAGGTAGCCTCATGCTCTGGTGATTACTTCCAAAGAATCTTCACAAAAGAATAACTTTGTTTCATCATGACTCTCTCTTGCCGATCCAGAATGGATTCCAGTTCCTCGGACAAAAGCATAACCGAAGCTGAATCTGATCAAAGGAAAAGATGCGACATGCAATGATGATAAAGGTATCCCCTGCAAAAGAGATATATGAAAGACATTGTGGAACGTGGCGATAACTGCGGAAGGAAGTGCCAGGACGATACAAAACCTCACTAATACTTCCAAAATCCTCAAACGGACCAATGAATAAGGACGAGCATGCCTTGATCCAAAACGTTTAACTACCACTGAATGGAAAAACCTTCAGAAAAACACGATCTCCACTTGAAACTCTAAGTCACGTCGATGCTTTATCAGTATAACCTCTTCTGTCGTGTCGCGCACGCCCTCTTTCAATTTCTCCTTAGCAACAGCCACTTTCTCATTAGTAATCTCGATGAGCTCCGGACCTTCAATCAAACGCTCACCTACTTCATCCCAGCAAATAGGTGCTCGACATTTTCTACCATACAAAAGCTCGAAAGGTGCTGCCTTGATGCTAGCATGCCAACTATTATTGTAGGCAAACTCCACCAAGCACAAATATTCATCCCAACAACCCGTCCATTCCAAAGCACAAGCCCTCAACATATCTTCCAAAGTCTGAATGGTCCTCTCTGACTGACCATCGGTTTGAGGATGAAATGCTGTACTGAACTTAAGACGAGTTCCCCAAGCTTTCTGTAATCCTTTCCAAAAACGAGACGTAAACTTCAGATCTCTGTCGGACACAATAGAAGTCGGTGTACCATGCAGTCTAACGATTTCCTGTCGAAAAATCTCCGCCAACTTACTAATACCATAGTTCTTCCGAATGGGTAAGAAATGAGCAGACTTGGTTAGCCGATCAACAACCACCCAAATCGCATCATGTCTTTTCTGAGTAGTAGGCAAACCAGTAACGAAATCCATGGAAATCTCATCCCATTTCCACATAGGAATCTCCAACGGCTGTAACAAACCACTAGCCCTCTGATGTTCAATTTTGACCTGCTGACAAGTCATACATTTGGATACAAACGTAGCCACATCTTGCTTCATGCCGTTCCACCAAAAGTACTGTTTCAAATCTCTGTACATTTTGGTTGAACCTGGATGAATAGTAAATGGAGAACTATGAGCTTCCGTCATAACCTTCTCGCGAAGTGCCTGATCATTAGGAACACATAGCCTATCTTCAAACCACACAACACCGTCATCATCAACACTGAACTCAGTATGTTTACCGTCTTCAACATTCTGCACAATAGCCCACAACTCACCGTCGTCCCTTTGAGCTTCTTTGATCTGTAGCATGAGGTTAGACTCTATCCTCATACTCGCCCAATAGCCACCAGAACCTCGTACACATAGCTCAACATCCAAATGCTCTAAATCATGAAGGATTATGGAATCAAAACAAGCTATCATCCCAGATTTTCGACTAAGTGCGTCGGCAACCACATTAGCCTTGCCCGGATGGTACTGGATGTTAGTGTCATAATCTTTCAGAAGTTCCAACCATCTTCTCTGTCTCATGTTAAGTTCTCGCTGAGTAAAAATATATTTGAGACTCTTATGATCTGTAAATATATCACAAGCTTCACCATACAGATAGTGTCTCCAGATCTTCAATGCAAAAACCACGGCAGCTAACTCAAGATCATGGGTTGGATAATTTACTTCATAAGGCTTCAGCTGTCTTGAAGCGTAGGCGATCACCTTCCCATGTTGCATCAAAACACAACCCAAACCTTTCTTCGATGCATCACTGTATATCTGAAAACCACCGGAACCTGATGGAAGAGTCAATATCGGAGTAGACACCAATCTCCTTTTCAATTCCTCAAAACTCTCCTGACGCTCATCCGTCCACACAAACTTCTCACCCTTTCTCATCAGCTGGGTAAGAGGTAAAGCTAATCGGGAGAAACCCTCAACAAAACGTCGGTAATAGCCAGCAAGCCCCAGAAAACTTCTCACCTCCGTCACCGTAGTAGGTCTCGGCCATTTGGTGATAGCTTCAACCTTTGATGGATCCATAATGATGCCGTCTGCAGATACAATATGACCAAGGAAAGCGACTTGCTGTAACCAGAACTCGCACTTCGAAAACTTCGCATACAACTTCTTCTGTCTAAGAATCTCCAACACAATCCGTAGATGTCGCTCATGCTCTTCTTCAGACTTGGAGTAAACGAGGATGTCGTCGATGAAAACAATAACGAACTTATCAAGGTACTCGTGGAAAATACGGTTCATCAAATCCATAAACACGGCAGGAGCATTAGTCAGACCGAAGGGCATAACCAAGAACTCGTAGTGGCCATAACGCGTACGAAAAGCAGTCTTAGAAATATCCTGCTCTCTCACACGAAGCTGGTGATAACCAGATCGCAGATCAATCTTAGAAAAATATTTGGCCCCTTGCAGTTGGTCAAACAAATCGTCGATTCGCGGAAGAGGATAGCGGTTACGAATTGTAATACGGTTGAGTTCGCGGTAATCAATACACAAGCGCATGCTCCCATCCTTCTTCTTAACAAATAAGACCGGTGCACCCCAAGGCGAAACACTGGGTCTAATAAAGCCATTCTCCAACATCTCCTGTAACTGCTCCTTTAACTATCGTGGGGTAATTGACTGGTGCGCTAGATCCGTAAGAGTTTTGCTCAGGGCGATTCCCCCAGTTAAATCATCTTATGTTCCATTTGATAACCCTGCTTATGCTACTCTTTGATATTTGAATTCACCCGCCGACGTTATATTATTTGACGATCTCTGTTACTCGCGTATGACTGCATGATCCTTTGATATGATCCCTTTGAATGAACTTTGATATGACTTGTGCTATCGATACCAACACTTGAACCCTTCAGTTGAGAACACTAACGCGGCAACCTGTATGTGACGTGAAGTCATATAGCCATATCTGTGAGCAGGACATCCAATCTTCGCTTATGTGAACATCGCTGTCAAAAGATAACTCTCCTGACGCATCGATCGTCCACCTGCATGGCATGACTTTCTACTACGTCTTTGCGTCATTCAGTCTTGGAAATGTGAAGAAGTGATTTTCACACCGTCTAATCAAACTCAGAATTCATTCAATGCGAATATGTAGTATAGTAGAACACCTCTCAATGAAAGACCATGTATTATTTGCCCACCTCATCTAATAAGGGCGCTGTATGGATTGACGTGTCAATAGAACCAGCTAGATGCTCCAGAAAGAAAATTTACTGTTATTCTTCAACGACATCTCCTGTCAGCCATAGTAGGTGTCATGACGATTTATTTCCCGTAGTGTGTGATTTGAACCAACCCCCAAGTCAACTTTTTAACTCTCGATAAATGTCATGATGTCCACCGTCTGCAGTCTTATTTCACATTTTATGGGACGCAAGGAAAGTCAGACTTTAGACATCCGACGATGTAGATACACATGAACTCGCTATGACATTACAGATAGACATTTCTGCAGTATTTCAGGATCGTGTCTTCTCGTCTAAGATCCCCCCCTATCCCCACGAGCACAACACACCTCCCCCCCCCCCCGCCCCCCCCCGTCGGCCAGAAGCCGCTGCATGTCGATTACTTTACATATTAGTACTGTAGTAAACCTGGATAGGATATTTCGAACAGCCACTTCCAGTCCATCGTGCATGAACAATCTAACTAACGTTTAACAACTTATACTATGAGGTACTACGTCGTGGCAATATCATATCACTGGAGTTACACCACTTGTCAAATCCACTTAACCACTTTTAGCTACGGCTAGATGCATGTGTGAGTTGCATGACCTGTAAGGTTGCATCATCGTATTGCATGCCATGAGATACACATCGTGCAGTTGACTCATCAACGTAGTATCGATAATCTAGACCGTATGTTTAGTTATATGATCCGATATATTTCTTGCGTCCGTTCTCACACGAAGTATAGATATCTGTATCGAACTTGAGAGTCGTATTGTATCAGATCTTCTAGAGCAAATTAATATACTTTAGGCACTGCCTGGCAGTTGGGCTGTCATCTAGACGTTAAAGTGACCGCCTCGGAGGTTTCGGCGTTGAGAGTGATAGCACAGTGTACACTGAATGTGTGTAGTGTAATACTTGTAGTTGACGTATGCAGAGCCTCTTAGGTAATCGGTCAATATGCTCTAACTATGATACCCCGCAGTTTTTGCATGTCTCTTTCCATAGCCTATTCATTTTGCTTATACATTATACGTATTGTCTCTTAGCTACACATTACATCCGCACCAAATGGCGGTTCCAGACCCCTCAGAACTATCCTCATCTCTTGAAGGTTTAGAGAAGATAGCCCTAACGCCCCTACTTGGTTTAACTCCTAAGTATAAGTGTAACCGACTTGCACTCGTTCGGAACTTATATTGGTTAGGCTCCCTACCAACGATCGTTAACCCCTGCGTACTGTTAATTTACTTGCATTGACGCACCGCCGAACTACTGCGTGAGCTCGAAATGAATAACTAATTCAGACAGTGGACGATGAGCTGTTGAGGCCAGCTTTACAAGTTTGGACTTCAGACAAGAGAGCCCAATAGCACCCTAATAAATCCTTCATGGTATTTACAGAGAAATACATGTACTTTTTAGCCGCGGGGACGCATCCTGCGGCGAAGCGCCGTTATATGTTATAGCACATGTTATCCCTCGTCTATACGTCTAGGACGCAGTGAAAAATATTTCGTATATAAAGAAGACAATTCTATGACGTTTAGGCGCAGCACCGAAGAGCTTATAGATGGTAGTCACCATCGCCCCCCCCACCCCCCTCTGTTGAGCATGTGTTTGAACAATTCTAATGGACTATTTTTTTATCAGTCAACTCGGGATTTTAACCAGGGTCATGCTTCAGGTTCTGCAGGTCAGAGGAGGTCTACTGAGACTTTGCCTCCTCCACCTCTTTGTACTACCTGTGGAAAGCCTCATCCGGGTGTTTGTTATAAGGCTACTGGGGGATGTTTTACTTGCGGGTCTACTCAACATAAGGTGAAGGATTGTCCCCAAGGGAAGCAGAAGCAGAGTATGCCAGCGGATTTTGCTAGACTACCTCCTACTACAGGACGGGTTTATGCTACGACTCGTGATCAGGCGGCCAAGACTTCAGGTACTATTACCGGTATTCTCTACATTGATGATCGTACTGTCTTCGTTTTATTTGATACTGGGGCTACACATTCTATTATATCTACCACTTTTGCTAAGAAACTTAATATGACTCCTACACCATTAATTGAACGTGTAATCATTTCAACCCCAATGAAGAACCATATGCTTATTGACCATGAATATGTTAACTGCCCTCTACGTTTTGATGATCGTATTCGTCCTGCGAATTTACTTCCTATCCATATGCTCGACTTTGATGTGATTCTTGGCATGGATTGGTTGGCTTCTTATCGAGCTACCATTGACTGCTATGCTAGGACTGTGATCTTTGGTAATGTTCGCCAACCTGAATTTGTTTATCATGGTTCCTCACCGCTTAAGTCCGTTAAGCTCATCTCTGCTATGAAGGCACGTACCTTGATTTCTCATGGGTGCCAAGGTTTTCTGGCTTCTGTTATGGACACATCTTTGGAGAGTCCTAATATTGAAAATCTTTCTGTTGTTCGTGAATTCGCTGATGTTTTTCCCGATGAACTTCCTGGACTTCCTCCGGCTAGAGAGATTGAATTTGGCATTGAGTTAATTCCCGGTGCTGAACCTATCTCAAAGGCTCCGTATCGTATGGCACCTGTTGAATTGAAGGAGTTAAAAGAGCAGTTACAAGAGATGTTGGAGAATGGCTTTATTAGACCCAGTGTTTCACCGTGGGGTGCACCGGTCTTATTTGTTAAGAAGAAAGATGGGAGCATGCGCTTGTGTATTGATTATCGTGAACTCAACCGTATTACGATTCGTAACCGCTATCCTCTTCCGCGAATCGACGATTTGTTTGACCAACTGCAAGGGGCCAAATATTTTTCTAAGATTGATCTGCGATCTGGTTATCACCAACTTCGTGTGAGAGAACAGGATATTTCTAAGACTGCTTTTCGTACGCGTTATGGCCACTACGAATTCTTGGTTATGCCCTTCGGTCTGACTAATGCTCCTGCCGTGTTTATGGATTTGATGAACCGTATTTTCCACGAGTACCTTGATAAGTTCGTTATTGTTTTCATCGACGACATCCTCGTTTACTCCAAGTCTGAAGAAGAGCATGAGCAACATCTACGGATTGTGTTGGAGATTCTTAGACAGAAGAAGTTGTATGCGAAGTTTTCGAAGTGCGAGTTCTGGTTACAGCAAGTCGCTTTCCTTGGTCATATTGTATCTGCAGACGACATCATTATGGATCCATCAAAGGTTGAAGCTATCACCAAATGGCCGAGACCTACTACGGTGACGGAAGTGAGAAGTTTTCTGGGGCTTGCTGGCTATTACCGACGTTTTGTTGAGGGTTTCTCCCGATTAGCTTTACCTCTTACCCAGCTGATGAGAAAGGGTGAGAAGTTTGTGTGGACGGATGAGCGTCAGGAGAGTTTTGAGGAATTGAAACGGAGATTGGTGTCTGCTCCGATATTGACTCTTCCATCAGGTTCCGGTGGTTTTCAGATATACAGTGATGCATCGAAGAAGGTGATCGCCTATGCTTCAAGACAGCTGAAGCCTTATGAAGTAAATTATCCAACCCATGATCTTGAGTTAGCTGCCGTGGTTTTTGCATTGAAGATCTGGAGACACTATCTGTATGGTGAAGCTTGTGATATATTTACAGATCATAAGAGTCTCAAATATATTTTTACTCAGCGAGAACTTAACATGAGACAGAGAAGATGGTTGGAACTTCTGAAAGATTATGACACTAACATCCAGTACCATCCGGGCAAGGCTAATGTGGTTGCCGACGCACTTAGTCGAAAATCTGGGATGATAGCTTGTTTTGATTCCATAATCCTTCGTGATTTAGAGCGTTTGGATGTTGAGCTATGTGTACGAGGTTCTGGTGGCTATTGGGCGAGTATGAGGATAGAGTCTAACCTCATGCTACAGATCAAAGAAGCTCAAAGGGACGACGGTGAGTTGTGGGCTATTGTGCAGAATGTTGAAGACGGTAAACATACTGAGTTCAGTGTTGATGATGACGGTGTTGTGTGGTTTGAAGATAGGCTATGTGTTCCTAATGATCAGGCACTTCGCGAGAAGGTTATGACGGAAGCTCATAGTTCTCCATTTACTATTCATCCAGGTTCAACCAAAATGTACAGAGATTTGAAACAGTACTTTTGGTGGAATGGCATGAAGCAAGATGTGGCTACGTTTGTATCCAAATGTATGACTTGTCAGCAGGTCAAAATTGAACATCAGAGGGCTAGTGGTTTGTTACAGCCGTTGGAGATTCCTATGTGGAAATGGGATGAGATTTCCATGGATTTCGTTACTGGTTTGCCTACTACTCAGAAAAGACATGATGCGATTTGGGTGGTTGTTGATCGGCTAACCAAGTCTGCTCATTTCTTACCCATTCGGAAGAACTATGGTATTAGTAAGTTGGCGGAGATTTTTCGACAGGAAATCGTTAGACTGCATGGTACACCGACTTCTATTGTGTCCGACAGAGATCCGAAGTTTATGTCTCGTTTTTGGAAAGGATTACAGAAAGCTTGGGGAACTCGTCCTAAGATAGCACTTGTGACCTTGAGAGAGGTCAATGCTAGGGTTGCAGAGCTTGCTAAGCTCCATGAGCATGATACACATGACTTATATGCTCTACTAGAGGATGCTCAGGATGGTAGGACTCGCATATCACAGCGGGTCGCTATGGACTCGCAGCGGGTCGACTTACTCATGAGGGATAGGATGACTCTCTAAGAGAAAGTATGGATTGTAGAGGAGGAGGACTATGCTTCCTGAGAGGCTTGGGCTCACTCGATAGGATTGAGTCAGACAGTTCATCATGAGCTTCAGACCCACCGTGATCATGTGTATGCACACGAGACCCAGATCCAGGCACATCAGACACAGCTACATCTGCAGGGTACTCTTATTCAGACACAGCACTAGGTACATGAGACTCGCTCTCAGATACAGCAGGCTGAGATGGCAGAGCTTCGAGAGACCGACCATAGGCGTCAGGCACAAATGGTAAAGACTCTCCATGTGATGAGAGACATAAGGCGAGAGATGGGTGACATGCAGGCCGAGTTGTTAGCACTGCGAGAGTAGTGAAGGAGAGCTAGGCAGCCAACACCAGATGCTAGAGGTCCAGATCACCAGGATGCTTCTAGGGATGCTGATAGTCAGATCTAGTAGTTTATGTCATTTTACTTTGCTAGACAGTTATTCAGGCATGTTAAGTATTAGGGGTTTCCTCACTCCCCTCTAGCATAGCCTTAGAACTTTTGTATTTTATTATTTGTGTACTATAAACTATTTTTCATGTAAAATTTTTTCCAAGTAATGAATGGAAATTCATGTGTTATGTTGTACTATATACCGTCTCTTGAGTGTTGCCTCATCTGATAAATTATTGTATATTCGTCATGTTATGACCTTAACCGTTTTAGTACTTCTGTTATTTTCGACGAATCATGGCACCTGAAACAAGACGAGGACCGAATACCTCACCTAACAACCCCAACCCAAACAACATGCTCCATGAATATCCGTTCAAGCTATTATTAATCGAAGCTCAACTGTGATGTGAAACTCTACCAATGGAGATGGAAGCCACAGTTCGCACGAGGATAACCGAAGGAATATGCAAACTGCACGCCCTTGTTTCTACGCTGACTTCATGTACTAAAAACTATTTCATGTAAAATTTTCCAAGTTATGAATGAAATAGATGTGTTATGTTGTACTATATACCTCTCTTGTGTTGTTGTCTCATCTGTAAATTATTGTATATCTCGTCATGATTATGACCTTACGTTTTGTCTCTTGTGATTTAGACGAATCATGGCACCTGTAACAAGACGAGGACCGAATACCTCACCTAACAACACCAACCCAAACAACATGACTCCTGAATCCGTTCAAGCTATGATTAATCAAGCTCTTCTGTGAAACTCTACCAATGGAGATGGAAGCCACAGTTCGCACGGGGATAACCGAAGGAATATGCAAACTGCACGCCCTTGTTTCTACGCTGACTTCATGAAATGCCAACCTTTGAACTTCAAAGGAACTGAAGGCATTGTCGGTTTAACCAGGTAGATCAAAAAGATGGAACCAGTCTTCAATATCAATGGTTGCGCCATTGAAAACTAGGTTAAGTTTGCCACCTGCACTCAGTTAGGGGCTGCTTTGACTTGGTGGAATAGTCAAATAAGGACCTTAGGTCCTGAAGCATATTCAATGACTTGGGAAGTACTCAAGAAGAAAATGACGGACAAATATTGTCCGCAGGGTGAAATCAAGAAACTAAAGATCGAGTTATGGAACCTAAAGGTCAAAGGGAACGATGTTCCAACATACACTAAACGATTCCAAGAGCTAACCCTGATATGTACCAAGTTTGTTGCTAATGAAACTGAGAAGGTTGACAAGTACATCAGTAGACTTACTGATAACATTTATGGAAATGTCAAGTCTGTCAGACCCAAGACGTTGGATGAGACTATTGAGTTGGCCAACAACTTGATGGATTAGAAACTCCGCACCTATGCGGAAAGGCAGACTAACAACAAAATACATTGTAATGTAGAAATTAATTAATTAAAATGGAGGACTAAAGTGTAAATTCGAAAAGTATAAGGTCTGGTCATTTCTTAGTATATAAAGTATGAATTTGTCATATTTGATCTATAGGGATTGTATGGTAATTTTTGGATAATTAAAGATATTGTTTAATTAATAGTAAACTAAAAGACTAAATGGTAAATTTTGGTAATTAAAGGGATTTGACTTGTAAATAACATAAAATGGAAGTAATAATCTGAAAAAAACTTGAAACTTTGATATTTACACTTTTAACCTTGATAATTGTTGATTTTGCATATTAAACCCTAAAATATGGAAAGCTGTCATATTTAACCCTAAACTTATAAGGTTGACATAATAAGTCCCTAAGCTATTTAAAATACTTAATAGAATCTCAAATGATGAATATTACTAATTATGGAAACCTACTAAAAATAGAAAGTTACTAAAAAATGGGAAGTTTCTAAAAAAAAAGTTCTAAAAATGGAAAGTTTTTTAAAAATAGAAAGTTTACAAAAAAATTGAAATGTCTAAAGATGGAAAGTTCTAAAAATAGAAAGTATAGACTTTAAATGAAGGTTGAACTCGAATTCATCATTTCCTTAGGTTCGGTCAAGAGGAGTGATTCGTTATTCCTGTGGTGTTTTCTGTGATTATTGCTTGTGGCTTCGGAATAAGGTACGATATTCTTATGATTAATGCGTGCTTCGTTCGTATCTGTTATTCTACAGATATTCTGACTCTTATCGTTAAGGTTTCTCAAGACATGTTACTCTCATCTTTTGATTTTATCATTTGATTTGCTACATTGCTCTGAGCCTTTATTTTGCTTTCTATATGATCTGTTATTATGTACCATTTGAACCCTGCTATCAACCTTTTGATATTTGAACATTTGACATTTGAACCTTTTCTATGACCCCTTTGATAATTGAGACCTTTGATACTTGAACTTTGGCAATGATCCCTTTGAAATGAACTTTGATATGACTTTGCCTTTGAACCCTCAGTTTGAAAACAAGCCATTATTGTTTTCCTACCATAAAGTAACATGGCCGTGTCATTGATGCACCTTTGGCATGACTCATGTGTGAGTGAGTGATTTCTCATACCGTCCCCCATTTGATATTATATGCGCATTATGAAGACTATTATTATGTTTAAGGGCGTATGGATGCATCTAAGAATTGTTTGTATTCGATGGATTATGCAATAGATATTTGGTATTTTGTTGCCTGATGATTGGAGTGCAATCCACGTCTTTCACATTTGGAGCTAGCTACTCCATGGTTACTTTGATATGATTTGGTTTGGTGCTTGGTGATTGAACTTAACCTAATTAATACTCTGATTCACCGTACTTATCCATGATTTTATATTCTGATTTGTTCTTACTATATTGTATCCCTTTGATCATGTATTATGATATCCTTTGTACCTTGTATCATATCCTTTGATTTCCGTTATCTTTTGCATTCGATTATATATATCTGTTCACTGGGCTTTGTAAGCTCAGCCGCATTTTCTTTTCCTGCGGCAGATATCTAAGCTAGGAGCTGGGGTTGCTTTTGGGTTATGAGTGCTGAGTGTGGACTACCCTAGAGTTCTTACCTTTGATATACGAATTGTTTCCTTCAATACATTTGTTATTTCGTTTGGATATGTTTATCCTTTGAGAACTTATGTACCTTAAGTCATGTTGACTTATTTCCTTTGGTTATTTATTTAAGACTTCCGCTATTTATGCTTGTGTTATGATTGTGTATGCTTTTGATGTCACACCATATTTGTAATACTTCTACCCTTCTGGGTCGGGGCGTTACAATCTATTGATATTGTTAGGCAGTGATTTCCAACGATTGGGTATGAGGAAGAGGTTCCAACAAAAGGAACTCTCGGAAAGAATCTCCTTCCTCCTAGATGGAGATTGCTAATGGCATAAATCATCCAATGTTTAGGGGGTTGATATGTGTTCAATCACATATCATTTTACCTGACTAAAATAAGCCTAATAGACCAAAAACAGATGAAAAATACAATGTATATGTGTATTCTGGTTATTGTGCTTTGCAAGTAACGGATAAATCACAAAAGGATAAAAATCAAGCAAAAAGGATAAATTACGAGCACAGGATTGGAAAGAGCATGAAAATACCGAAGCCGAAGGCGTACCCATCTTCTATGGACCAACCCGGGCCCACTTAATGGGCCGAGTAAGCCCACTCCTTATTAATCTTAATTCATAAAAGACATAAAGCCCAGAAATTCCATTTGTAACATACATGGCCCAAATCATATGAAAAGCCCAACACCCTTTTATAAACTTAATCCGTCCCTTGAAAGTCAAACCAACAAAGAACCCAGTCAAAATTACTGTA
>BQNB010038947.1:28403-48399 GCA_026074375.1 Tanacetum coccineum | reverse complement strand
TAAATGGTCTATTTTGATGAGATAAATGGTCTTTTTTTCTCCTTAGAATCCCAGTAGTTTATGTTAATGGATAAACCCGACCTCCCGATTGATATGTAAATCAACACTTAATTATATTCAACGCAATCAAAGTCACATCCTTAATGTCCTATTTATAGATTTCTAAACAAATCTTTATTCCTAATAAAACTTTAATTCTTAATCATTATCTAATAAAACTCGCCTAATAAAATAATATTAATAATAATTTGTTATATAATACGTAAATCAGTTCATATCATCAAGCTAATATAAGAAAAAATGCTATAGATAGTTAGATACCCGTTATGTGATAAACCACTACGAATAAACAACTACTTTAAGAAACTTATATTAGAATGTTAACCGGAGGGAAGAACCAATAAAGTGTATCACTTTGTCGTGTACAATGAGTACCATGACATGTCAAAAATATATTTTAGTGACATTTTAGCGTCACTTCATCATTTTTATTTTTAATATTCACACAGCAAAATACTCCTCCCTCATAAATGTCATTCGGGCCACATGCACTCACTCACTCACAATTTTATTTTATTCTTCATTTTTCAAAGAAACTAAATTTCATTAATCCAAATAAAATGCAATACGATAATTTCTTCGTTTTGCATATTGACGAGGAAGGCTTAGTTATACGGCATATCGAATGTGCTAATCATGAGAAAGTTCAATTTTTCGCACTTTTGTATTGCCCGATCTTTCTCATTCTTCACCTTGTACGCCCATTTGACGGCTTCCCGTTTGACTATACTTTTGGCTTGTAGAATCTGCAATAAAGACCCCGAGTGACTTCCGGCAGTGCTCGACGTCGTTTTGATTTGTATTTTTTTGCGTCTCGAGGTTTGCCGGGGGACGAGGTCTCGCATCATCGACGAATAGTTAAGTGAGAACAACCTGGTTAACTGGTTCGCCCGAGTCCCATTTGGGGCGAGTAGAAAGACATGCCACGCTTATTCTTGAGTAAACTTTTTTGACCCGCCTTTTGACTCTTCACGATATTAGAGCTTTGCACGATCCAAAATATCAACCTCATTTTCCTCGCTTTTACCATTATGTTTTAAACATTTGCAAATAGAGTTAAACTTTTGGAAATTATCGTTCAATACAAAAGATACTTCATTAATGGTTTAGGATTACTTATTACATAACTTTTTATCTGCTAAATCAAGTGTTGATTGTATGATCCCAGAACAGGGTGAAGATAATCAATGGTGACCGGATATTAACTGAATCGTGTAATCATTTCCCAAAAGAAACGATTCGACCCTAATGCCTGGGTATTACGAATATCTCTTTTGGATAAGACCAAAATGTTATGTTCTTGAATTAGGCACAATTCTAGAACCCTTTCACCATTAGTGTTTATGTTTTTATGTTTTCCATGCAAGTGCTCATCTCAATTTATAGGGATGAAAACTCTTAAACAAAAGAGTTTGTAACTCCTGGTCAAAAGGAGTCATGAGCCTTAATCGGCCAGTTAATCTCATAACCTCCTCCATGAATGCATAGTGGTTACATGACCATAATCATAGTCATTAAGTTAATGTTGAAACTACCTATTTAATAGGTCAAGGTGGTTACAAACATTTAATGTTAAAATAGGCCATTTTATAGGTCAAGGTGGTTACAAACATTTAATGTTGAAACCACTCATTTAATAGTCATTAAGCTAACCACTAAAAGATTCAGGGAGAATAAGTGACTTTATGGGTGTAAACTTCATACCTCCAAACCCGTTTCCAAGTATGACATGATTCTCACAATTGCACTAAATTTTCAACAATCCTCCCCAATTTAGTACAATTTCTTTTGCAAGAAAATTAAACATAAAACAAAACATGTCTATAAACGAAAATATCCTAAGGATTGATTTTCTATCTTAGTACATTACACGTTCAAATATTCAAGAATTAGGGTGTTCTAAGAATTAAACCCTTCAACCCATTTAAATACCTGAAGATAAAATACACATAAGTTTTCAAACACTTAAACGGTCCTGACAATATACTAGTCCTATGTCCATATCTAATTCATAAATGCTGTAAGAGCCAAAAGTATAAAGCTCCATGAAGCGGAAAAACCTCAACATTCATATAGGTGGATCCTCTTTATTCATGCTCCTCCCAAACACTTTTTCAAAGAAATTAACAATTGAGAAGTAAAGACTTCATCCTCCTTTTCAGCAAGTTCTAAGCACATCCTTGGGATGATTGTAAAACATGTGCTTCAGTTCACTAAACGTTCAGCTTTCCACATTGAACACAGCTCCTAAGTTTCCCTATGAGGGAGTTGGGTGTCCTAGCATTCAGTGACTAAGTTAGACTTTAAACCCATCCCTTCAGCATACTTTAAAACCAAATCAGTAGCCAATCCCTTCGTCAAGTGATCAGCTAAGTTTCGTTGAGATCTCACAAACTCTATAGATATCATCCCGTTCGTGATAAGCTAATGAATCATGCTATTCCTGACACCTAAGTGTCTAGACTTCCCATTGTACATTTGGTATAAGCCTTTGCCAATGTAGCGACACTATCACAACGGATAGAAATAGGTGCTATAGGTTTGGACCATAATGGAATCTCAAGGATCATGTTTCTCAACCATTCAGCTTCCTTAACAGCAACTGCTAAAGCTACAAATTCATATTTCATTGTTGAGTTAGTGATGCAAGTTTGCTTCTTGGATGCCCAAGAAATTACACCTCCACCAAGCAGGAATACCCAGCCACTAGTAGATGAATTATCTTTAGTATTGCTGATCCAGCTTGCATCAATGTATCCTTCTAAGACTGAAGGATAACCAGTATATGTCAAACTATAATCTAGAGTTTTCTTCAAATACTTCAGTACCCTCTGAATTGCTTGCTAGTGATGAGTACTAGGATTACTAGTGTACTTACTCAGTTTACCCACTTCAAAAGAAATATCATGCCTAGCACAAGTCATGGCATACATCAGGTAGCCAATCACCCTAGAATACTTAAGTTGAGATACAGCCTGACCATTATTGGACATTAGCTTCTCACTTGTATCCATATGAGTACTCACTGGAGTACAATCAAAGTAATTGAACTTTTTCAGTACCTTATCAATATAATGAGACTGAAAAATTACTATTCCATTACTTTCATGTTTAATCCTTATACCAAGGATAACATCAGCCTCCCCCATGTCCTTCATGGAGAACTTTGATGACAATAATTCCTTTGCCATGTCAACCAAAACTTGGTCAGTGCTAAAGATTAGCATGTAATCAACATACAAATAAATGATTTCTCCTTTACCAGATTCATCAAATTTGCTATACATACATTTGTCAGCTTGGTTAAGTAAATAACCACTAGATAAAACCACTTCATCAAACTTTTGATGCCATTACTTAGGTGCTTGCTTCACCCTATATAAATACTTGATCAGTTTACACACCTTGTCTTCATTTCCAGGCATGATGAAGCCCTGAAGTTGGTTCATATAAACCTCCTTATACAATTCACCATTTAAGAATTCTGTCTTTACATTCATCTAATGAATAATCAGATTGTGAATTGATACAAAAGCAATCAGTAATCTTATGGTACTGATACGTGCCATTGGAGCATAAGTATCAAAGTAGTATATCCTTGACTTTTGTCTAAAGCCTTGAATGACTAGTTTAGCCTTGAACTTTTCAATAGTTCCATTTACCTTTAGTTTTCTTTTGAAGATACATTTGCAACCAACAGGTTTCCAACCTGGAGGTAGATAAGACAACACCTAAGTGTTGTTTCCCATGATGGAATCCATCTCATTATTAATTGCTTCTTTCCATAAAGCAACATTATGGGACTTCATTGCTTTATCAAATGTCTTAGGGTCATCCTTAACATTAAAACAATAGGAGTATTGCATGGAGACCCCATCCTTTGTTCCTTCAATTAAATATATTTAAAATTTAGGTCCAAAGTTCTTTGGAGTCCTATTCCTTTTGCTCTTTCTAAGCTCAGGTTCAGGTTGTTGAACCACAACCTCTTCAGTGATCTCTTCAAGGACCACTAAACCACTAATGTTTTCAGTTCCATTTACCAGGGACCTCTGACTTGGTCTAGGGACTAATGAAAATCTATTCTCATCAAAGATACCATCCATTGATTCAATTATCGAGTTAATTAAAACTAATTAATTATGTTTAATGACATAGAACCTGAAAGCCTTGGAATGCTCTGCATATCCAACAAAGATACATTCAATTCCTCTTTTACCCAAAGTTTTTAGCTTTGGATCAAGGAGTTTGACAACTGCCCTACACCCCCAAACCCTAAGGTAGTTCAGATTGGGTTTCTTTTTAGTCCACGGTTATCAGGGAGTCTGACAACTGCCCTACACCTCCAAACCCTGAGGTAGTTCATATTGAGTTTATTTTTAGTCTAGAGTTCATAGGGGGTTATCCTTGTCACATCCCTAAAATGGATCGCAGTGGAATAGGTAACGGGGGCATGACGTCATGAATACACATCACACAAGGAACATGGAATGACCACTGTATGGACGTTTTGAAAATATTAGTTCGTTGCTTTAATTAAAATGAAAGAGTTTACAATAATTCAAATGTAAATTTTTAGACATAGCGGAAGCATAAATCAGTTTTGTAAAACAACGAATAATTAAAGATAGATAATTCTTGAAATTGAAGCCACATGCATGCAGACTCCATATTGCACATCAAAGTTCCAACAGTTAAGCACCTAAGAAAAACATGCTTAAAACGTCAACATAAAGTTGATGAATTTATAGGTTTAGTTAAAGTAGGAGTATGGACCACAAGATTTGTAAACGTGTGACTATTGTACCACATAAATATCACAAAAAGGCATTTATGATACACTAAGTAAGGTTGCCAAGTAGGTATCTAACTCAAAATACCTAGAAATTCGACATGTTATACATCTGTTTGATCAGTACTATGTGTGTGTACCCGATACAAGTAAGAATCACCAAACCCGAACGAGGATTATTAAACCCAATATATCTATTAATAGCACTCACGCTTACTCACAGTAATTAACGGTTCATGATAGTGGCAGTAGTGAGCTAAAGGTACTTAGGCATACCCGTAAACGTTTAAGTAAGGCACTTGTGTCCAAAGTTAAAAGCAAGCAATGTTTCTCACCCCAAAAGTTATAAAGTATACAAAAAATAAGTAAAACGTGAGGCTATGAACTCACCTTAAGTGATAGCAGAGATTCGAGAAAAATTCAACAACGAAATAGCGCACAACTGTATCGGGTCACGACCTAATTAATAATGGCTCGTCTTAGTGTTACGCTATATGAAATGAAATGATACAAATGCATTTTATAAACTTTGTATCACCAATGTACGTTTGTGTATTAGTTTTATAACTCAAAATAAGTCTTACGTCAAAGTTAATTATTTATCTCCATACATGTACTTTACAAAAATTCCCAAATGTCCAATTTCATAAATCTATATCTCACTCGACTCTTGCTATTATAGAAAACTGTCGACTCATATGTAAAGTGTTTAGACAATACTACAATATTCCTTAAGGACTCTAAGCCTCAATCCGACTCTAAAATGCTCAAAAACGACCTCAAAAGTGCCTGATCAGCTTTAAAACTAAGTGTAAAATGTTGCTGAAATTTTATTGAAATATGCATTTTTCGTCAACTTCTCGAGGCTATAACTTTTTGTGTGAGTACAATTTGGAAAGGTGAGCACGAGGGCTACAAGTTTTCTGTTTTGAGCTTTTAAAAATTCGGATATTAAAAGTGTCGAAACAGGGCTCGAACATGCGACCACAGAAACATTAAGTGCAGTTTTTCAGCTTTTGTAAAACTTAACGCAATATTCAAATGGACGTAACTTCTTCGTTATAAGTCCGTTTTTAGCGATTCAAGCGGCCACGTTTAGCTTATAAGGTCTAGTTTCCAAAATAAACATTAAATGTTGCAAAACTTAACTTTCCGCAGTCCAAAACACGCCTATAGGACATCCCTCTATAACTACTCTAGAAACCACTTTTTCAACACTATCGCTAACAAAACCAACATCCACTAACTAAAACTAATCCCTTCCCCCGATTTATAATAATAACCTAACAAGTGACATAACAACCTCATAACAACCACACTTATACCAAAACTAAAATTCAAAACACGCCCGAATAAACTACACAAAAACTTTTTACACACTTTTATGAGAAAAGAAGTTACACAAACATGGTGATACATTTTTGTTATGTATATATCAAAAGTTAAACTTTTTCTTGAAGATTTTTGTAAATAACTTATACAAATGATAAACATGTTAGATGAAGATGTTAAAAGTACAAAAAGATTATGGAAAAGTTTACTTACAATTTTGATGAAAAGAGTGGATTTAAGTGTCAAAGATTAACCCAAATGACACACTAATGACCCCAAACAAGTAAACCAATGATCTATACTAGCTTCTTTAACCCCAAATCTTTAAGCAAACAAGAAAAATCAACACCTTGAGGGTGTTTGTTTAGTTCGGCTGATGACATCCAATAACGTCTTTTTTATAGCATCATTTATCCCATGTAAATTACCTATTTTGCATAATTATTGCAAGAATTGGTACTTAATCGATTATTTTGAGATTTGCAGTAACTATGGAGTACTTGGTGAAGATTAGCTAAAACGCACGCATTCCGGAGCTTAAACGAAGAAATATGAAGAATACAGTTCTGACATCCAATACGTCGTATCAATCAAGGAAGATACGGCGTATTTGTGCCTGCACTTCACAAGAAACCATGAAGAACAAAGTCCAATATGTCGTATCCAGAAGAATTCTATACGTCGTATTCATGATATTGTAATAAAATATTCTGGAAGATATTGAACGTGCTCCCTACTCCAAGAAACCCTGATACGCTATATTGACTACAACCAATACGCTGTATCGACCAAATTCCAGACGCTATAAATAGAAGACCAAAAAATGAGTTTTAGGTGTGCTTGATCATATTTTCGATACCCTAACCACAAAAGTCGATTTTCAAAAGACAAAAAGAGCAGAAGAGGTCAAGCAAAGCTATTAATTCCATAAGAAATACCTTGTAATCTCCTATACTCTAGTAATCGTTCGATTTTTGGTGTCATTCGTTTAACTCGATTAGTTTACCTTGGTTGAATTATTATTCTTGTATTGATTACAATGATTAAGGGATTATACCCTTGGGTATTAGCCATGATTATGAAGATTTAAGTGTTTGGTTTGTTTATATCGAATGCTTAATTTATCGTTGATTGCTTGTTTATGTTTATCAATTCATACTTGTTTACGTGCTTTTGTATACGACCTATCATTCAACTAAATCTAGTGATACCGACCAAGTTAGTTAGATGCCGGGATGGCTCTCCATATAGTGATTTATATATCTAGAACAATAGGATCACAATTAATGCCCTATCTTTACCATTGGTTTATGTTAACAAGTTGGATTAGCAGGTGACCTAGGATCAACAAATAACGTACTGATTCCTTTGGTAAAGACTTGGACGGTGGACAACTAGAATATAAATTAACATTAAGCAGTAAGTAGGTAAAGTCTCTATGAGCTAGGGTTTAATAAGATCACCATTATTATTCTCCTAAGATAGATTATAATCAGAAAATAGGATGCTTTATGCGGATGCATTTATTCATGATAGAATACTACGTGTCTAGGTTATAGGAAGAAGTCTTGCCTAAATCTTGGAATGATATGCCACCTTGGGATAAGCACTCATTGCACTAAATAAACAAACCAACGTTTTAATTGGATTAATCATGGTTAATACAGTTTTTTATATCTGGCTAGACCGCTCTTCTATCTTTTGACTATCTGCTTGTATGTTTTATTATGTTTTAAATTGATCTAAGTTACCATAAAACTTATGCCAGTCTCTCAGACCGAAATGCCCCCTTTATCTGTTAGAATTAGGACTAACATAGGTTTAGCATAGGTTTAACATAGAATATAATTAACATAATTTAAATTAACTTAGGTTAGTTAACCAAAATATTGATAGAATAAAAGATTTCATTCTCACTGTTAGTGATCGACACCCTACTTATCAACGAAACTACATCTGATCGGGTAGACTGCCCGTTAAAGTGGTGTTTTAGGTAAAGTCGGCAAAATATAAATGTAAAACTTGAAACTCTAAAATAAACATACACGATAACACAATTATGTTTTTGGCGCCGTTGCCGGGGAGTCAAATTGTAAGTCTTTATTTTTTATTTAATATTTTGGTTTTTAACCATTAGATTAACTTAACCCCTAGGATTAGTATAAATTAGATTAGTTTAGTTTTCTGTGTGTTTTCTTCCTTCTTTGTTTTTCCTGTATTTGTTTTTGTTTCCGTATTACGATTTCAAGTCAAGTTTATGATGGACGATCCAAACATCACTATGGAGGAATACATCAAAGTTCAAGCTGAGAAGGCTCAAAGACGTGGACGGACGTTTAACTGGGAAACTGCTACATACGGTAAGTATTATTGTGATGATCTTGATTTTTTCACAGATTTGGAAGCAGATTACCCAGCTATCGTCTACAATGATGCATTGACATCAAATGAGAATGTTTCATCCGAACCAACTGTAAGTATTTATCATGCAATTAAAACTGATTTTGATTTTAGTATATCATTTTCTGATTCCGACGATGAAGATTATACTTTCATATGCGATAAGGATTGGTTTTCTTATAAATTAATTCTTGTCGATAATTTAAAACCGGGACCAGTAAATGACCATGTTAAAATCGATACTAAATTATGTTCGAAAAACATTGATATCAAACCAATGGATAGTATTGTTTGCATAAGCAATGACATCACTCCCATTGAGTTTGATAAAAACATAGAGACAAATCACGACAATAAAAGCAAACCGTCAAAAACATGTAAATTCATTCTAATCGTCAAAGTGATAAGTCGGATATGTTAACACGAAGGGAAGCCATTAATTTTTATAATTAAAAACCTATATGTGCCGTTTGGCATTCCCTTCGACCCCAAGTGGTTTTATAAGGATGGTGTTTACACGAAGAAATTACGGAGGCCAACGTACATTTTTCTTTACTTTGTTAAATTTAAGGAAAAATTGGTCTCCAAAAATGTATACGGCGTATTGACTAAATACCTATCACTGTTTTTAACCAGAGTTAACTAAGTCAACAACTTTGTTCAATACAGCGTATTTGACAAATCCCAATACGGCATATCGAGTTTGGGTATATAAACCTAACTGATACGCCGGATCAGTTACACACACACTTTTTCACACTACAACAAACAAAATTTACCATGATCAAATTATTGGAGATCAATTCCTCGCCTTGTATTTCATCTTTTTCAGTCTTATTCACAAGGTAACGAACTCGAATCTTATCTTATTTTCTTTCTTTTTTCGATTAAAATCTTAGGGTTAGGGTTTGGATTTTGGTTTAGGGGATTTTGCGTTTTGCCTTTAATGCATTCCCTTTATTGATAGTTTGCTAGACTCGGTAATAAAGATGTATTGTTTTTATTTGGGTCAAACAGGCAGAATGGGGAACTTATTTAAAACTTTTACTACGAAACCAATACGGCGTATCATGTTAGATGGATACGGCGTATCAGGAACTTTTTACCTAAATTTTGAATGATCGATACGACGTATTCAGTTGAGAATACGGCGCATTGAACCACTTTTGAGTAATTAACGTTTGAGATACCATATAGCGTATTAATTACACATATACGCCGTATTAACCTGCCTGTATTACCTCAATACACCGTATCCATAATACGCCGTTTAAATATTTTCTTATACGGCGTATTGACCCTAAATGCATCAATACTTTGTATTGACTATCCCATGGATACGGGATATTCACCCCACCTCCATACGACGTATTCTAAAACCTTATATGTCGTATTCAACCTGTGTCCGAATAATGAAAATTCTATTTCCTGTGTACTAACTTTGTTCGAGTTTTACAGATATGGCTCTACCACCCAGAGATCAGAGACACACTTTTCTTAGGTTTAAGGAATTGGAGTACATAGATGCTGATATTGCTGATTTTGAGGAAAGGTTGGGGAAGATTTACGACAGGAGGTGCATCTGTACAGGTTTTTGATTTTGGCGGATTGATGGCTGAGATGGCCGAGGGATTAAGTGGTAGGATGCTGATGGACCATAGGGATGCTCAGGGATAGAGTGTGTTTACCAGCCATGCTTGGAGGCGGCTATTCAAGATTCGAGGCCCGTTGGTACATGAGCTTATTTTGGAGTTGTTCAGTACCTTCAGATTTGGAGAGACAATCCCTGATCTTGATACGATTGGGGCACTACAGTTCCAGTTGGATGGGGTTAAGCGTCGTATGAGTTGGATAGAGTTTATTTTGGCTATGGGTTTACAAATTGCAAAAGAGATGAGGTTCGCTGGGTTTAGGACGTACTAGGCTAAGAGTGCCAGGCAGATCCCCAAAAAGAGGGATTTGAGTGCTTACTAGAGAGGGATCTCGTCTGAGGGGGATTTCCTTGGTACAGACCCATCATATACTGCGATTAGAGATCCAATGCTTAGGTTGTGCCATAGGTTGATCGCGTGCAGCATTGCTGGGAGGAGTCAGGCATCTAAGAAGGTGACCGCGACTAATTTGTTTTACCTCAGGGGGTGTATGTTGATTCAGTCAACATCCCTTATCTTTTTTGCTTGGTATTTGAGGAGATTTGCTTCGGGAAGGAAGCGCGGGGCGATGATATCTGGGGGACAGTTTGTTGCTTATCTAGCTGAGCATTTTGGACTTTTTACTAAGGAAAGACTTTAGGGATTGACGGTGCTAATCCGACACCTCCCTATGATTGATATGGCCGAGCTGGTGTGGCTACAGATTTGTAATAAGCTTGATGATACTTGGGCTTGGGTAGCCCCGGGACCAGAGAGGCAGCCTGATGCTGCGGTTGGTACCCTAGAGGTCGCTGAGGGAGATTCAGATGTTGACGAGGGTACTCAGGCTATTCCAGAACCTGTATAGGCACTTCAGCCACCATCTATAGCAGCCCATGGTAGGACTATGAAAAAGAGGTTAGCTAGGTTCGAGGAGGAGGTACATGGTTTATGAGGCAGTATGGCAGAGCAAAGAGATGTGTTAGATAGCATGGCTCGTGCTTTCTCTAGATTCACCACTTGGACAGTCACTAGCCTATCTTTGATGATGGATCAGAGTGGGATTAGGTACACGAGCTATTCTGATTATCAAATTCCGTACCAGAGGCGCACTAGGCATAGGACCGATGACGCTAGCACCTTAGCACCACAGCATCCAAATCTATGATATCTCTCTCCCTTACTTTTGATTTCTATCTGTGTACATTTATTTTATTCATGAAATGATGTATCTAAACTCAAAACATGTTATCTTTTGACGTATATTATGATATGATAGTTTTGTGATTTGTTTGTGCATGATAGAATCAAGCCTGGCAGTAAGTTCAGCAACATAGTTCATTGATTGATTACGGACTCAAGCACCAAAACCATAATGAGAGTGAAAGCATGAGAGGAAGAGTGTTGAATAGTGGGAAGCTAAAGAAAAGTCTAACTTAAAGACTTAGCTGAAAAGAAAAGTGCTTCCCGGGAGATAACCCGGACAATTTTTTATTTGTTTTTATAGAGTCTGTCTTCTCAAACATCAATACGGCGTATCCGCTCCATACCATACGGCGTATTAAATGTCTGGACGTTATCAGTCCGTTATTTTTTCATATTTAAAACATTATTCTCAGTTCTTTCTATACGGCGTATTCATTATATGATACGGCGTATTTGGCAAACTGACTTGTATAGATACTTTTACAGGTCTTTCTATACGGCGTATCCAGGTTTTTGGATACGACGTATTGGTTTCATGTACAATTTATTTTTTTTACTTTTTTTAATCGTAGGATACCTGAGATAGGATTGCATGGATTTCCAATATTTTGCAAAGGACCTCGCTGGAAAGAAATCGACAATGTTGGTGAAGTATTGATAATCTAGAATTCTCGCTCATTAAATCAACATGGAGAATTTACCGAGCAAATATCAAGGGAGTTTCTCGTTCTAATTCTTTTATTTCCCGTTTTTAATGTTTTATCTATACAACGAGCGCGTTGTATAATTTAAGTGGGTAATGGGAATTAGAACGTTACTTGTCCTATTTTTCACATTAAAATGCTTAAATTTAAAAAAAATTCAAGCATACTTTTGTAAAAATTACTAGTTACATAACCTATACACATAACCCTTATTAAATATTGTGATGATTCATCCTTATCCGTTTCCAAATGTTTACCTAAATCCCACAAAAATATGAGTGTGTCAGTGATGTTGTAGACTTTAAAACTTGGCTTGGTATATTTATTCGAGACCACAATATTGAGTATTATGGATTTAGATGGAGTAACTTGTTAAATTGGTAAATTTCTAGAACTACACCCAAAAAGCCTATATAAGTTGTGTTATTAACTAACTACACTAGTTAGTTAACCCCCGTATAAACCCTTTGTTTACTCTCATTTTAAGAGTAAAATACCCCTAGAAAAACCAGTAGAGCCAATCCTTTAGGATAACACCAACTATTTGTTTCGTTACAGCTTTACACATTAGCCAACCCTGTTAGATTAAGTCCATTTATCAGTTGCTAGTTGCTTAAAGTGTAAAGTATGTATTTCATGTGTCTTGTGTCATTTTCTATCTCTGGTATGATTGGGAAATTTGCACATTGCAATTAAGAATGTAAAAAGTAGTCAAACTCATGTATTTTTACTACCATCACAATTATTGGTACATCCGAAGAATGAAAAATTATGGAAGAAATTATCCGAAGCTATTATGATCGTGAAGATGGTGAAATTACACCGAGATTCATAGTATAGTATGTTAAAAAATAGAAACTTGTAACATAAAAGAGGAGAAAATTCAGAAGTTAGTCGGTTCATTAAAGCTTAAATCGATGGTATTATTTAAAGGATCGATTATTCGTTGATACGTGGTTATAAATCAACAATGTAAAGTTTTATATAAAGTGGTAGATATCGTCACTTATCTTTGTAAAAGTATGTATAGTATGGATGATTGGAAAGTTGACCGTTACGGGAACGCCAACTTAGGTTGTTGTTCTATGTCAAAGACATTTGTGTAAATATTTCTGAGTCTTTATCATGGTAACGATAGGGAACGTATCTAGCAACTTGTACCTTATTTGTTTGGACTTAGTCTATTTGTTTTGTAATTTTTATTTAACAACAATTATTTCCCTTTCCTAATCTCTACCCTTAGGTCTTATTCGAATGAGGATGCGAGCAATCACATGTGTCTATTCCGTCGTTACAGCCATGTATGTGTGATTTTGTTCGCCTTGTTGGTTTATTACTTTTGGAGAAAAGATTAGAAGATCCATACCCTATATCACTACTAGTCCTACTCTTTAGCTTATTCGAGTTAAGGTTTGAATGCAGTCATATGTGTCTATCCCATTATTATGGGTGTGTATGTATGGTCTTTGTCACCTTTTCTGGAATATTGGTATCAGTAGAGATTAGAAAAAGTGATTAAACCTTTTAAGCCTTAAATAAACCTAATTTATATTTATAAACTTGTTACTCTTTAGCTTTAGTGGTAGAGATTTGTACCCTTGCCAAGCTTATGATAGAATACTCGTCACGACCAAGCAATTGAGCGAATTAGTTACATGTTACCACATAGATTAGTAGAGTGATTTGAGTATTTTCATCTTCCTATTTCGTGAGGTGTTTGGTTGTGTAATTGTAATTGATCAAATAAATGCTTAACGGAAAAATCCTTAGGGACACATTTTCATAAATTTCTAAAGGCTGCTTGAGGACAAGTAGGATTCAAGTGATGGGATATTTGATGAAATCAAATAATGTCACTTTTATAGCATCATTTATCCCATGTAAATTACCCATTTTATACAATTATTGCAAGAATTGGTACTTAATCGTTTATATTTGAGATTTGCAGTAATTATAGAGTACTTGGTGAAGATTAGCTAAAAAGCACGCATTCTGGAGCTTAAACGAGGAAGTATGAAGAATACTCTTCTGAAATTCAATACGCCGTATCCATCAAAGAAGATACGGCGTATCCGTGCCTGCACTTTATAAGAAACCACGAAGAACAAATACCAATACGCCGTATCTAGAAGAATTCTATACGCCGTATTCATGATATAGTAATAAAATATTCTGGAAGATATTGAACGCGGTCCCTACTCCAAGAGACCCTGATACGTCGTATTGAGTTCAACCAATATGCCGTATCGACCAAATTCCAGACACTATAAATAGAAGACCTAAAAACGAGTTTTAGGTGTGCTTGATCATATTTTCGATACCCTAACCACAAAAGTCAATTTTCAAAAGACAAGAAGAGCAGAAGAGGTCAAGCAAAGCTATTAATTCTATAGGAAACACCTTGTAATCTCCTATACTCTAGTAATCGTTCGATTTTTGGTATCATTCGTTTAACTCGGTTAGTTTACCTTGGTTGAATTATTATTCTTGTATTGATTACAATGATTAAGGGCTAATACCCTTGGGTATTAGCCATGATTATGAAGATTTAAATGTTTGGTTTGTTTATATCGAATGCTTAATTTATCATTGATTGCTTGTTTATGTTTATCAATTCATACTTGTTTACGTGATTTTGTATGCGACCTATCATTCAACTGGATCTAGTGATACCGACCAAGTTAGCTAGATGTCGGGATGGCTCTTCATATAGTGATTTATATATCTATTACAATAGGATCACAATTAATGCCCTATCTTTACCATTGGTTTATGTGAACAAGTTAGACTAGCAGGTGACCTAGGATCAACAAATAACCTACTGATTCCTTTGGTAAAGACTTGGACAGTGAACTACTAGAATATAAATTGTCATTAAGCAGTAAGTGGGTAAAGTCTCCATGAGTTAGGGTTTAATAAGATCACCATTATTATTCTCCTAAGATAGATTGTAATCAGTAAAAAGGATGCTTTATGCGGATGCATTTAATTGTGACAGAATTCTATGTGTCTAGGTTTTAGAAAGAAGTCCCACCTAAATCTTGGAATGATATGCCGCCTCGAGATAAGCACTCATTACACTAAATAAACAAAACAACGTTTTAATTAGATTAATCATGGTTAATACAGTTTTCTTATATTTAGCTAGACCGCTCTTCTATCTTTTGACTCTCTGCTTGCTTGTGTAATTGTGTTTTAAATTGATCTAAGTTACCACAAAACCTGTGCCAGTCTCTCAGACTGAAAACCTCCCTTTTATCCGTTAGAATTAGGACTAACATAGAACAGAATTAACATAGTTTAAATTAACTTAGTTTAGTTAATCAAAATATTAATAGAATAAAAGATTTTGTTATCGCTCTTAGTGATCGACGCCCTACTTACCAACGAAACTACATCTGATCGGGTACACTGCCCGTTAAAGTGTTGTTTTAGGTAAAGTCAGCAAAATATAAATGTAAAACTTGAAACTCTAAAATAAACCTACCCGACAACACAATCATCGACCGAGCACAAGAGAAGAGAAAAAGAGAAGAAATTTTTATGTGTGTTTTTCTTGAGAGAGAAAATGATTATGATGATATGAATGAAATGAACCTAGACCAAAATATATTTGATACCACATGGGATACCTTATACTAGTTAGACACATATGAGCAAACTTTAATAATGTGTTGACTAGGAGGGGGACGAAATGGACACCACGAGGGGGGACCACAATGGTTTAGCTTGATATTTGGATCTAGATATTTATCTTATAGGAAGTATCTAGAATTGCTCATGCATGCACACATTTGCTTGTTCATAAAAAAATATAACCCGTAAAAACTAAAAACGCAAAACTTTTCAGACATAAAATATAATAATTTAAATATTTACTCGCAAAGTGAAAACGCGATAGTCGGAAAAAGACTACATTAAATTGAAAGCCGAAACGCATCCGGTTAACGTTTCTCAGTTATACGCGGAACAACTTCCCGGTTTAGGTCTAATTAAACATGTAACTTTTAAAAGTCAAACTAATGCATGTAAATTGGTAGAATATTGACCTGCGAAATTTTAGAGTGTCACAATCTTGATCCTTTTATTGGGAACCCTAAGCTGTTAACATAACTTCACCCTATAACCCTTGACTCAGTCTTGAGTGGGACAACATGGAATTAACCATTCCATAATTCTTACCCTCAAGTTCAACCAACTAAAATAGCCATATGATAAAAATGTTTGTGAAGTAGTAAAAAGTGTTTTGGGGATGTTTGTCCAATAGCAACAAAATAGCAAAGAACCAATGGATAAAAGAGTGTGTTTGGGTATTCCTCACATGTATATGGTTTAGTTGAAACCATGGTTAGGTTAATGAGTTGGCATGCTTAAGAGATAGAGAAATATGCCAAAGAATATTCTAAACTTGGTGAGGAAGTGTGGATGCTATAAGAGGAAGAATTTGAATTTGAAATTCAAATTCAAATAGGCATGTGGGATAAATGTTAGAAGTGAATTGGCATGATGTGATAGTGTGATGTGATATAAAAGTGCCTATGTCTTGTGATTCAAATTTGAAATTTTGGGCATAAGGATAAGGTTGTGATTTGGATTGAGTTGGAGTAAGTTGGCAAAGATGTGATTTTGATATGATAGAAGAGAGCCTAAGCTTTAAATTCAAATTTTAAATTTTAAATGTTAAGAAAGGTGGTGAAGTGGTAAGGTGTGTAGGAGAAGCTTGGAAAGTGTGTGTGTTTTAAATTCAAAGTAAGAGGTGTGTGAGGAGAGGTATAAGGAGGAAGCTTTGAGAGAGTGTGTGTGTAGTTTGAATTCAAGAGAAAGTGTGTGTGTGTTGAGATGAAAAAGAGAATGAATAAGGAATGTGTGGCAGAGAATGTTAGGATGTGATGTTTAGGAGCCTATGTTGGAATATTGGGGGACATGAAGTACAACAAGGTACAATGGTGTAAGGGAATGCGAGTTGTCCCATGTGGGTGTATTTTGGGGTAGATTATAAGTGAGGAAGGTTTAGGCTTTATGGTTGTGAAGAAGGTTTAAGTGATGAGGATGATAAGGATGATATTCAAAGAATTAATTAAGTTGATAATCATATTGCCATAAGAGAGAAAAAAGATGGGCAAATGTGATTATGGAATGGTTTAGGAAAGGAATGTTTAGAGTATGTAAAAGGTGTGAATAATCATTTGTTAGGTAGAAAGGATTGACAAATGATTAGAGAATGTTTATTGGAGAGTAAGTGAGGTGTAGGTAACATGTGAGGAATACATGTGGGAGTTTGTAAATCATTTATGTAAAAAAAGATAGGAAGGTTCAAAGTAATATTAACCTTCAAATGCCACAAACTCAATTAGTCATTTAGACTTTAATCCATGATTATCAACAATGAATTTGATCACTAATCATCTTGATGCAAACAAGCTAAGTGCTTTCCATCTCAAGTAAAGCGTATCTCATAAAGGGAAAGGATGCGTTTACGCAAAGTGGCATTTGACTTAGTTTGACCAATAAGGGAGTAAAACCCATTACGTGATTAGGAACAACGTAAATCTGTATTAAGGCCAAATGAATACTTTAGTTTGATGGTATGTTGAGAGTATATTCATAATAGGTTTAGAAAGAAGTTTTGGCCTTGGCTAGAGGCAATTTGATGAAAAGTGTGAGTTGGCGGTTTGTTAGAAAATGAGAGGATTTGTTTTTGCTCCTATCTAAGTCTAAACCTCATTTGGAGTGTTCCCAAATGCCTATTTATCATGTACATACCTTTACTGAAGTTTCTTATGTGTCGGGTAAGAGGAAAGCCAACAAAACAAAATCTGCCAAATCAAGACAGCCCTTGGCATGCTAACGCATCATTGGCGTGCCAGGCGTGAACTCTCAGTTTTCCAGATTTTGGCTATCGTTTGTTATTTTAAGTGTTGCGAACATTTATTTGTCATCATTAATATATAAAGGAGATCCTAGTCAATGTTGCACCAACATCCTCAATTTCAATAAGCGAGATAGGAAAAGTTTGAGAGATATAAGTCATCAGGGTATAGTTCATTCAAAACAACGTAGTTAGAAAATGATAGTTTCAATCTCAATGCGAAGGCTAGAGACGAGGATGAAGACGAGGTGTAGGAAGTTCGGTGAACAATAGGCAGGGACAGAGTGATGAAGAAAGTGGCGACATCATCCATTTCATCGGCATCGTCAACAACTGGCACTGACGAAGCGTTTGCTAGATTGATGGTCACCAAATATGCAAGTCAATACAAGTCGTTTCCGTCAATGAAGAAAGAAGATCGTGCTGCCTTTTTGGAGATCAAAAGAATAAAGATGAAAATGAAAAAAAGCTCAAAATAAAGCAACACATGTTTCAATTGACTCATAGGTACAAAGAAGTTAAGTGAATATGACAAGTCACAATGGTTTAAAAATCTGAGCCTTCTGAGCTCCTCGATATAATTAATTCACAGGGAACAATCATCCTCAAGCCTTTTATTCATTTTGTTTTTCTCTAAACGTTTGTTATAAGCTTTGATAAGCTTTTAGTCCTTTTACTTTTCATGTATCTCTCGGTATAGATCTTTTATGCCCATCAAATTTATATATCATTCAATTTACCTCATCAATAAAAGCAACAAATGTTGGCCAACCAAGAATACAAAAAAAAGACGAACTCTTCTCTATGAGCCCTACTATTCACTTGAGTGAATTCCACCTCGAAAGGGTGATACACATGAAGCAGGCGATCAAGAAAAAGTGAAATTTACCATATTAGTTTACGTTTTTAATTTTGTATTTTAATTATTAATGTAATGTTTTTTATTTATAAATAGAAATTTAATTTAGCTTTTAATTAATTTTGTTATAAAAATAGGTATGGTTGTGATAAAGGTGACGACCATTGAAGCTGAATGGCGAAGATAGTGGTGATATGTTGAATGGTGATGTGACGCTGATGTGGATGTGAGATGGATGGTGACCATTGTAACTAGTCTTAGGCTGGTACAAGTGGAGGGTGGCCTTTCACTCCTGAGGTGCCCTCTCACTCGTGAGTCGTGACCCCATTCCAACACACACATCTCATGCGTGAGAGAAGGAAAAAAGAGAAGAAATAGGTGACCGGGTCACCACTTGGTTTTCGTGCACTCTTTGTGTATTTCATTGTTTTTTATTTTGTTTATGAGTGTGTGTGGGGTATTTAGTATGGTATATTTGTATAAAGTATGTACTTTAATAAAAGGTGAGGAGTGGTGTGACCACTACGGGTGAAAGGTTAAAGGGAGTGCGGGGAAATTAGAGAAAAGAGAAAACTGATGTTGTGCTAATTTGACTTATAGTGGTCATTACTATCACCTCCACATCAGCGCCACATCAACATTCAACAAATCATCACTATCAACAAATCAAGAAAAAGTGAAATTTACCATATTAGTTTACGTTTTTAATTTTGTACGTTTAAGTTTTTAATTATTAATGTAATGTTTTTTATTTATAAATAGAAATTTAATTTAGCTTTTAATTAATTTTGTTATAAAAATAGGTATGGTTGTGATAAAGGTGACGACCATTGAAGCTGAATGGCGAAGATAGTGGTGATATGTTGAATGGTGATGTGACGCTGATGTGGATGTGAGATGGATGGTGACCATTGTAACTAGTCTTAGGCTGGTACAAGTGGAGGGTGGCCTTTCACTCTTGAGGTGCCCTCTCACTCGTGAGTCATGACCCCATTCCAACACACACATCTCATGCGTGAGAGAAGGAAAAAAGAGAAGAAATAGGTGACCGGGTCACCACTTGGTTTTCGTGCACTCTTTGTGTATTTCATTGTTTTTTATTTTGTTTATGAGTGTGTGTGGGGTATTTAGTGGGGTATATTTGTA
>BQNB010038947.1:0-28241 GCA_026074375.1 Tanacetum coccineum | reverse complement strand
CCACATCACCATTCAACAAATCATCACTATCATCATCTTTTACTTTTTATTGTTATCATCATTAAAAATACCCACACACGCTCTCAAATTAAAAAAAGATGACGGTGGTCACCACTTTCTCTTATTTTTAAAAGTGATGGAGACCTCTTTTATAAGGGTGGCACCTGATGGAAGTGTGGGAGGTGATGACTCACCCTTTCATAAAAACTAGTCTAAACTATCATTGAATCAATTTGGGGTTTGTCTGATTTATAAGTAGGACTGGATTAAGATTTTAATTTGGTATAAGATTTGAATTTGATAAAAATGTTCTTTTCGTCAAACAAAATTTGAAACTTCAGTGTTGTTTTGAGTCTGATCCGCGCTATCTTGTTTGTAGGTGTAAATTTGAAGTCTTAAATAAAACCAAAGTGATTACCAAAGTTTAGAAAAAAAAATTGCAAAATTTAAAGGGATTTTTTAATTTACTTTTACCTATTATATAACATTTACTATCATTGGCCTGCAAACTTGACAAAAAGGGATAATGATATAAAAATGTATCGAACTTAACATATTTTCTTATTGTGTATACTTAACTTTTAATTTTCCTATTATAAGTATCAAACTGTTAATATCTCCTATTGTATGTATAATTAGTGATAAGTGTTAGTAGTTGATTAAGAATAATCTCCACATCCAAACACCATTTCTTACATTCTAACATTATAACATCACATTCACACCCACACACCTTCTTTCTTCAACCTCCCTTAATGCATCCTCACCCGTTCTTATTAAACCCGACCCAGATTTAAATCTATGAAATTTCAAGAGAGGTTATTGTCAATTGTGATGATGATGATGATACACTTGTTATTAAGATCACTACCAATCTACAAACATAAACACAAATTGGAATCTATAAAATTTCATTAAACCAAGAACTAACAATAGACTTTTTTTTAAATCAAGATTTAACGAAGATAACATGGACAATCTCCTAAAAAATTAAAACAATTTACAAGGTTTTTACAAATAGGAACTCAATATGAACAAGCCAAAAAAACTTTGAAGGTTAGTGATGAATGGGTCAACGACATTGGTAGAGCGAGGGTGGTGCAGTCGACGGTAATATATGTTGTATAAATGACAGACGTGGTAGACCTGGTGGTGACCAAGTTTTAGATGAAGGTGGTTGTTGCCATTTGTGTATGAGGTACTTGATTTGCAAGTTGTTTTGTTTTGAGTTTGCACAAAAAGACTAGGTTTATAACATAAATGGATGGTGAATGACTTGGATGATTAAATGAAGAAGATGTTTTTATTCTAACAGTGAGGAATTATTTATGAAAAACAAGAATTATATGGTGATTATGAGGGTGGTTGTCAGTTTTGATGATCATGATTTTGTTTATGAATTTGTAAGCAGGGTGGAGCATTAGAGCTGGTGAAAAAAAAAGGTAGGATGCATTGAAGGAGGTCGAAGGAAAAGGGTGTTTGGGTTTTGATTTTACGTTATAATGTTAGAATGTAAGAAAGTGTGTTTATATGTGAGGATTATTCTTAATTAATTACGTAACACTTATCACTGATGATACATACAATATGACATATTAGAAGTTCGATACTTATAATAGGAAAATTAAAAGTTGAGTACACACAATAAGAAAATGTGTCAAGTTCAATACATTTATATACCATTATCCAAAAAAAAGACACTCATTCTCAAACATAATCAGGAAAACCAACTCGATCATTTTCCGAGAAACGTCTAAGCCTATAAACATAAAGTTCAATTACGCGCATACCTACTAAAGTTTGCATATTTGTATATTTTTTTAATGGATTGAGATCCTCTAAAGCTCAAATGAACTTTACCGGTAAAGTTCTTTTACAAACATAATAGTGGGTCCTACTGAGGGACCCGATTAACTTTATTTTTGTGAAAGAATCGGTAAAGTTCGTATATATAGGGCAAATTGCATAAAAGTGTACTAAACTTATATTCAATTTCAATTTAATGTACTTAACTATTTTTTACTCAATTTAATGTACCCAACTTTTTTTTGTGTGCAAATGAAGACAATAAAGAGGTTACCAGGTCACCATCAAGTTGCCTTTTCTCCAACATAATTTTCCGACAACTTTTTTTTCTCAATTTAATGTACCCACCGTTTTCGATCGATTTTCATCGTTTTCGTCCGATTTCGACCGATTTCCACTGTTTTGGTCCGATTTCGACCGTTTTCGACCAATTTCAACCGATTTCAACCGTTTTCGACCGGATTTTACCGATTTTGACCGTTTTCGACCGGTTTCCACTGATTTCCATCGATTTGACCGTTTTTGATCGATTTTGACTGTTTTAGACCGATTTCAACCGTTTTCGTACGTCTTCGGCCGATTTTGTCCATTTTCTTACGCTTTCTTACCTTTTTGTACGTTTTCTTAAGATTTTCTAAGTTTTCTTCTGTTTTTGTTCGTTTTGTACGTTTTCTACGCTTAAATACGTTTTATCCGTTTTCAAGAGTTTTATACGTTTTAGTACTTTTTATAAGAATGTAAAAAGCGTATAAAGACGTATAAAATCATACTAAATGTACGAAAACGAACGCAACATAGGAAAACAAAGAAAAACGGAGAAGGACTTAAACGAACAAATCGTACAAAAATGGATGAAAACGTACAAAAACGTTTCCCAATGTTTAAATCGATTGAAATCGGTTGAAAACGGTCGAAGTCCGTCGAAAACGATCGAAAATGGTCGAAAACAATGGAAATCGGTCAAAATCGGTCAAAAACAGTTGAAATCAGTCAAAATCGGTCGAAAACGGTCGAAATCTGTCGAAAACGTTCAAAAACGGTCCAAATCAGTCGAAAACGGTCAAAATCCTTTGAAATCTGTTGAACACGGTCGAAAGCGATCGAAATAGGTCGAAATCGGTCGAATTCGGTCGAAATCGATCGATACCGATGGAAGACGGTCGAAATCGGTCGAAAATAGTGGTGGTTGTGGCTTGCCGAAGGCGATAGTGGTGGAGGTCGCCAGCTTGAAAATCATGTTGGAAAAGAAGATAACTTGATGGTGACCTGGTAACCTCCTAATTGTCTTCATTTGCAACAATAAAAAAGTTAGGTACATTAAATTGAGAAAAAAAAGTTTAGTACATTAAATTGAAATTAAGTATAAGTTTAGTACACTTTTATGCAATTTGCCTTAAACTTTAAAGAATCTCAATTCTTTTCTAAAACATGCTTAAACATCATTGTGAATTAAGCATTAATCTATATTTTGCTATGAACTAATCGAGCATGAAGATTGTTGGTTTATTCTTTTAAAATCAAAAAAAAAACTTTTCAAATGAAAGAGCCCATCAATAATAAAGCAAGAGATTCTGCCATCGGCTAGCACATGGTTTGACTTCATTCTAAGAGGGTGCGGTATGGTTGGCTGTTAGGCCAGAGCCATCCCATCAGCCCAGAAATGGTTGGTGACCAGCCAGCGCCGTAGGTTATAAATTTTTTTTATAACTTTTTAAAAAATTTAAACGTTGGGCAATGAAAAGATTCAAAAAACTAGCCATTTTTTTAATTAATTCTCTTTTTTTCAAAATTTTACCCCTTAAAAATTCTATAAATACCTCCTTATTATACAAACTTTACACACACCTCCAATATCATTTCTACTTCAACGATATTTATTTTTCATTCAAAAATATTCACTATGGATCCCAACTCTCTCAAAAACATCACCGTTGAAAAATACGATATTTATTTTCAAGACGATGCTGAGAGATATATGCGGGGTTATGAAGATTATGAACAATTTCTAGCTATGACTAATCAAGAAGCCGGGGGTTCGGGATCGAGTATTAAGAGGACGCGGACATACATTCCACGTGAACGGGAGGAGGCGGAACAACGCCTACTCGACGACTATTTTGGCGACGATGAGACTCCTCCTAAATATCCGGAAGAGAAATTTAGGCGAAGGTATCGTATGAGTTTTACAATTTTTGCTAAAATAGTCAATGATATTACTAGTTATGGTGCTCAGCCTCTTCCCGAGTAGTTTCGGTTTTTAGACAAGGTCACGATGCTACCGGTCGTGATAGTATCGGTGCTATTTTAAAATGCACATCCGCCATTCGTCAATTGGCATACGGTACAACACGCGATGCATTTGACGAGTATTTACAAATTGCTGAACGTTGTTCACGCGAATGTTTAGACAACTTTACAAAATGCATATATATTTATACGTAGAAGAGTATTTAAGAAGGCCCTCTTTAGAGGATATTGCAAAACATATGCTTTGCACGAAGAAAAATATGGACTCCCGGGAATGCTCAAGAGTATTGATTATATGCATTAGGACTGGAAAAATTGCCCAAAAGCTTTACATGGGCAATTCAAAAGAAAGGATCATAAATACTCAACACTTATGTTAGAAGCAGTTGCGGATCAAAAGTTATAGATTTGGCATGCATATTTTGGGGTTCCGGGGGCAAATAATGACCTTAATGTGTTATATGGTTCTCATTTATTTGATGATGTTCTTGTCGATACGGCTTCGGAAGCTCCATTTGTAGTGGACGGAAGAACATACAATAAAGGTTACTATTTAGCTTATGGTATTTATCCAACATGGTCTACGTTTGTCAAGACATTTTCTATTGCAAGGGATAAAAATCCTTAAGGTTTAAAAGAGTTCAAGAAAGTGCAAGAAAATATATTGAATGAGCTTTTAGAATTCTACAAGGTCGTTGAAGAATTATACGACAACCCGCACGTGCTTTACAAATAAACACGTTGAAAAAAATCATGTATTGTTGTATAATATTACATTATATGATATTGCAATCGAAAAAATTCGAATTGTCGAATTTTAAAGATATGTTCGTTAATCCAGAGCCGAACATTCAACGAACTTGGATCGAACGATGCGATTTACATATTAGGAGAACCAAAGAACTTCGAGGTAGTAAAGTGCACAATGAGATTCGACACGGCCTCATGGATCATTTGTGGAACCTCAATCACTAAATTGTATTATTTATTTGTTTACCTACTATTTTTTATTTATTTTTATGTAATGTTTTTTTTAATTGTAATGTTTTTTTAAGTTTAATGAAATTTATTTTATGTACATGAAATTTTTTTTAGCTATGACTTGAGCCAACGAGCGAGCCAACCGAATATATTGCCATAGCAATTCTTGTGCCATAACACTTTAGCTGACGTGACAACACGTTTTATGCCATGGCTTGAAGCAATAGCTCAACTGTACCCCATCCTCTAAATGTCTGTTGTAACAAACCAATTTAAACAATTATCAATTCATACCACTGTCTATATCAAAGCATTATTTGCCATGTGAACTATACTTACTAAATCCTGATCGAGTTGTATAAAATAATGTTTATCTTAATAACATTAAAAAAGTTAAGTTGCTTGAATGCGATTTTTTAAAGATTTAAAACTTTGTTACAACCATAATAAAGAAATTTACCTAATAATATCCTTTAATCGGAATTACCATTAACATATCAAACGACCAAATCTGTTTAACAACCTGTAAATTTATAAACGAAGTGCAGCAACGATCAACATGACAGTTATGTAAAACACAGTGTATTATATTTTCTATTAATTGGCGTACCAATGATGTAGATGATATTTGGCCTTTTCGTTGTCCCTTTTGCCACACAATCGTGGACGACTGAATCTAGATTTCAAGTCATAAAGAAATAACAAATGAATAGAAAATAGCAAAAATGTGCACCAAAGACAAAACCGAATTGAATCGCATCCCATCAAGTCTTAACTTAGGTATAATTGCATTCACCAACATTTTTGGCGATATTTTGAAACTAGCTGACATTAGGAGGTACCTTAGCCTGGGGCTCACATGATATATAACGACACACAACTATACAACTATGATATAATATGCCACAATGGTTTATTGCGATGAAGTTATGATGACAGCCATAACTCGATCTACCGGATGATAGAGAAAATGCTTTCACAAAAACACTCCACAGACAGAAGGTGTATAATCACCCTTTTTCAAAATGCACTAATAGGTGCGCCTTTGTTAGGTCTATTTCGAAGATTTAATTGGCATTTTGCATTTTAAATTGCGCTTTAAAATATTGTGTTTTGGTATTTTAAGTAAAAAATAGTATAAAAGAGCTGAGTAAGGGGGAAAGTTGGTAGGAATAAAGATGCTCAGAAATGCCTCAGAATGGCGAGTGTCCAAAAAGAGAGTAATATTCTGTCTCTATCTGACAGTTGATAAGTTTGGGAGACTAGTTTTATACAGTATTCACGGACAATGTATTAAAAGTCAATAAATTTAGATACCAACTCAAGCTCAACATGCATTCTATAGGTACATTTTGTATGTACTCTTGGCTAAAATAGTACTTCAACTTCAGATACAATAGCAACTCTTCTGATCTGTTTTCTATACTCTACTAGAAGTCACTCAAATAAAATCTCAAAATACACTTTCGTTGCGAATATGGCTGAGAGGTTGAGTAGTAAGTTTATTATCTGAGTGTCACGTACCCTCATTTCTTTCTCACACCCACGCCCCCCCCCCCCCCCCCCCCCCTCGGGTTCGAGTCGATTAGGGTCAGGTCAGAGTCGGGTCAAGTCTAAAAATTCCATACCCGAATCCAACCCTATTTGAATTTCGGTAGTCGAGTTCGGGTCAATTCAGGTCGGTTCAACGTGGGTCGATCCATTTGGGTACGGGTCAACCCGAATACGAGTATAATGTAATAAAATTGCCTATTTTGTACTCGTTTAAATAGAAAATTTATAAAATTTATTTTAAGTAAATCTTTATTCGGGTCGACCGGAGTTAGCCAAAAATTTTCAACCCGATACCCGACCCTATCTAGTATTCGGGTTGACCCGAATAAAATTTTTGTCCTGAGTAACCTGACCCGAATAGGCTTAATCGGGTTCGAAGCCTGGTCATGTCGAGTTTTTACCCCTATCCGTCACTCCTTAAAAAAATTACAATAATGAACGGATTTTAAAATATTATGAATTTTTGTCAACCAAAACATGTGAAGTTATTTTAAATTTCAAAATCTTATGTTAAAAATAGCTTATAAAATTGAGTTAGAAGTGACGTGTTAAATGACGTGACACGTGATTTGAACGCTTTTGAAAGACTATAAAATGGTATTAAGAGCGAACGGTGTGGTGACACTGGAAACGCCAAGTCCTATAGAGCTTTGCCAATCACCTTTCGCCATGAGACCACAAACACCTACGCCGATCTCTATTCCCTCCATTTTAGCCTTTTCTCCCACGCTAAAGACACTGTGGAATTAAATCTTCATCATAGAGTTAATACAGCACAAAAAAAAAAAAACAAGGTAAATACTAACATACTATTAAGTTAGTACTGCCAGTACAAACTTAGTACTGCTAGAGTTAGTTAATACTGCTAGAAGAAATGTTAACACTGCTGATGGTCAAAGCTGCTGACTTGGAGATAAGGATGCAATGAGATAAATATGGAATGTATATCTTTTATATTTTAGGAAGATTTGTATATGATTATAATTGTAATAAGCCTAACAGTTCGTAGTATGTTGTATAAGGACTCCTTGTTGTGTAATAACAGAGATCCTAGGTTAAGGTTTTATATACGCTTAAGAGATAGAGATACATCTTAGAGAAAGAACGTATAGCTTCAAGGTTGTAACCCTAGTACTACAAGAGTACTCGTATTATTGATCAAATAATATTGAAGCGTTTTGTTATTTATTCATTGTTTATTGTTGGTACTGTTCCATTGATTAATACTTCTAGAGTATCAAAGTGTAGATTCCGCATACACTTTGATATACAAACAAAGTCTCAACCATTGTTATTTTGGATTCATCCAAGGTAACAAATACTTTACAACGTAAAGAATCGATCAAGGCTATGGATACAACAAGTAGTATCAGAGCCTGTGCTTTGAGAAACCTTTGATCTAGAAGTAATGGAGTTGCAGAATTCACAGAACAATGCGTTGGCTAAGCTTCCCATGCTCAAACTCGGGGAGTATGAGATGTGGGAGATCAGGATCAAACAGTATTTTCAGATCCAGGATTATACTCTATGGGAGGTCATAGAGAATGGGAATTCATGGGTACCTATTTCTGTAACAACATCAGAAACTGGTACATCAACAGCAACAAAGATGACTGTGCCCAGATTCTTTAGAAACTCATTTCCTTTTGTGTATCAACATCTTCTTCTTCAATCTTTTCAGGAGACTTTATCCTTTCACTTCCATGCTCTAAATCCATAGGCTCAATATGTTGGTTAAAATCCTAAACCTTTTCAAAAATTGGCCTAATCTCATTATAAGACATTCCCTTGAAATCACTAATCTTGTAGTTTCCCTGATTCTTCAAGTATTTAACCATATTCCTCCTTGCTTGGGCAACTGTCTTTGGTTTCATCTTTAGAGCATGATACCTTATGACCTGAAGGAACATTCCTATTCTATCTTTTTTAGATGACTTGGCTTTCAGACATACGTCTTGCCACCCCCCCTTTTCTTCCTCTTATCCTAAAAAAAAAAAAAAAAAAAAAAAAAAAAAAAAAATATTTGTCTAGCAATTTCTTCATCCCTTGCAATCTGTGCCCTTTGTTCTTCATCCATTTGTTCTTGCAGTCTAATGGCTTCAGCAAAACTCAACCTTTCTTGTTCAAGCTCTTTCTTAGACTTTTTCTTGGGCTCAGGCTCTGTCATTATTGCTTTTCCCTTGTCTTTTCTTGTCCTTTTCTCTTTACTCCTTCTTCTATAAGTAACAGTTCTTCCAGCAGTACTAATATTTACCTCAGCAGTACTATCCACTGGAACTTCACTAGCAATACCTTTTGTTGCTCCAGCAGTACTAACTTCAAAATTCCCTTTCTCACTGCTTCCTTGATCTTGAATGACTTCAGTGGGAGTCACTTCTTGAATAATAGGTTCAGTTTCAGTGCTTTCTTTCTCTTGAACCTCTGCATCAGATAATTTCCTCCCCTAAACTTGTGATTTATCTTCAAATCCCAAGTTTCTTCTGAATTAAATCTTCTTGTCTTCTGATGATGATTCTTTCAAACACTCTTCTACTTCTGCACTTGTGATCTGATGAACTTTAGTAGTTCATATGCTTGTGTACTCTCATGATCAACCTCCAATCTCTTACTCAGCATCTTTGATAGCATTTCTTGACTTAGAGGATACTTCTTTTCTGTAAGCATATGAATAGCAATCCCATTTTGCATCAGCAGAATATGAACTCCACATAAATCACATAAACTCCAACTTATTAGATTATACTCATTCTGATTCATCCAAATTTCACTCTCCTTATCAGGCTCTAAAAACAAAGATGACTGTGCCTTCTACTATTGAAGAAAAGACGTGTAAAAAGAATGATGTAAAGGCAAGAAGTCTACTACTCATGGCACTGCCCAATGAACATCAACTTACCTTCGACCAGTATGTTGATGCTCAATCAATGTTTGCTGCAATTAAAGCTCGATTTGGAGGGAATGAAGCAACAAAGAAGACACAGAAGGCTCTGTTGAAACAACAGTATGAGAACTTTAGTGCTTCAAGCTTATAATCACTTGATTCTATCTTTAACAGGCTTCAAAGGCTTGTAAGTAGATTGGCAATTCTAGGTGTGGTTACTCCTCCAGAAGATCTAAATGTAAAATTTTTAAGGAGCTTACCTTCTGAATGGGATACACATGTGGTAGTTTGGATGAACAAACCTGATTTTGATACTATGGGTTTGGATGATTTGTACAACAATTTTAAAATTGTTGAACAGAAGGTTAAGAAATCTGATGGTGCAAGAAATGATGATAAAAACTTGGCATTTGTAACTACTTCAGGTGCAAGCAGTACTAATAATATTAATACTGTTAACCCTGAAGTTAGTACTGCTACCACAAAGGTTAATACTGCTAGTACTGAAATTTGTACTGCTAGCTTTATAAGCCCAGTATATGCCTTTCGCCACTCAACCAAAAGGTCTCAACTAGTTGCATGAAGACTCTTGAGCACTTCATGATTATGATTGAAGAAATGGATTTAAAGGTGAATATGACATAACTAAGCCATAGGGTAGAAAGTTCTATCAAAGAACTGGAAGGAAAATCATCATTGATGGAAGCAACACTGCTGGATATGATAAATCAAAGGTAGAATGTTTCAACTGCCATAAAATGGGACATTTTTCCAGAGAATGTAGAGCACCTAGGAGTAAAGACAACAGAAATTCGAATCAAGGTAGCTCAACAAAGGCAGTAAGAAGAAGATGCATCAGAAAAGCGAATGTGTGCTATAGATGGTGCTGATTTTGATTGGAGTGACATGGCAGAGGAGAGAAATCAGGCAAACATGGCTCTTATGCATTCTCAGATTTCTGAGGTAACAAATGATAAATCTGTAAAAAAATTGTTCTGAAAAACTATGAGGCTCTAAAGAAACAGTATGATGATTTGCTTGTTAAATTAAGTGATACTGATTTTAAAGCAGCTACATACAAAAGAGGTTAACACTTAGAAGGTCAAATTGTTAAATATAGAGAACATGAAGTTCGTTTCTCTGAGGAAATTGCTTTACTTAAAAGAAGTGTAAGGTAGCAAAGAATATCAGATGGAATACTTAGGGATAACTTGAAAAAGAAAACAAAAAAGAAGGGTTGAGTTTATAATTGCAAAGTTTGATAAAATCTGCTAAAGACTTAAGTGAAATGTTATAAAGTCATGATAAATTGACAAAAAGCAAAAAGGAGTAGGTTTACCTGCAGTCTCCCACCTTCCAATCCATTGATTCTATATAGACCAACACCTTTAGACTTATCTTATTCAGGTCTTGAAGAAATTCCAAAGAACCCGAGGTTTAATGAGTATGGTCCTAGGGATTCTAGTTTAAAGCCCATAACTGATTGTGATAAAGAGTCAGATAATTCTAAGGAGAATACTGATGACTCTTTGGAACAACATCAAATAACTGATACTGAAACTAGCCCTGTTAAGTCTTCACTTAAGATAGACAAAGATTGGAAAGAAAAGTTATTTTCTATCCTCTAATCATTTCTGGAAGTAAACCTAAGAAATGTTAGAGAGAATTAAAGAAGCTCCAGATTATTGAAGAATGTGGGTGTCAGATGATGAGAATGATGAGGAGCCTAACCCTAAGTTGAAAAGAAAATGTTATACCTACTGCCTACTAAAGAAAGATGTTTGTTAAACCTAAAAACCATTAAAAGGTCCAATTAGGTATCAGATGATGTACAGTCCACAAAGACCTAGGGAAACAAAGAACTGGAATGGTCAAAAATCCAATCAGATAGGATGTAACTTGTTTTACTAACAAGGCATGTTTTACTGTGGAAGTTTTGCTCCCATTCAATACATCTGCCTAACCAACAATGGAAAAGAATATAAGTAGAAATAATTATAACAAAAAGGATAAATGACTACTATTCTAAAACCTCTCATTCCATCTGGCACACAAACATATGGCTCCCCAAGAGCAAGTCTTAATGAGACTGGCCTAAAAACTGTTAAAACTGCAAGGCCTGTTAATACTATTAGGTCTGTTAACACTGGTAGACCTTTTAGTACTGCTAGGTCTTTTAATACTGTTAGGCCTTCGTTATACTGGTTTACCTTCAAATGCAACAATCAATATGCTAGACCAAGGACATACTTTCAAAATCAAGCACAATCCAACGTTCAAAGCCCCTTTTTAACAAAGAACAGACAAAACAAAAAGGTGTTTTAATCAAAGGTTTAATACTGGTAGGCCATTTAGATCAACTGTTAATACTGTCAGGGCAAGGGGGTTTAATGCTGTTAATCCCTCAGCATGTTGGGTTTGGAGACCCATCAAACCCAATGGTGCATCACTGGTTTTCAACAAATATAATTACATTGATGCACGAGGCAGATCCAAGTCAGTAAAGGCATTGGGGGGGGGGGGGGGGGGGTGGGGGGGGGGGGGGGGGGGGGTGGGGGGGGGGGGGGGTGGGGGGGGGGGGGGGGGGGGGGGGGGGGTGGGGGGGGGGGGGGGGGTTCCCCAAAGAAAACTAACTTCATCATTATATGTGCAGAAGCAATCACACTAAATGATAAAGGCTTTGTTGATAGTGGATGCTCAAGGCACATGACTGGAAACATAGCCCATCTTTCAGATTTCAAAGACTTTGATAGACGTTATGTTACTTTTGGTGGAGTATCATATGGAGGCAGAATTACTGGCAAAGGTACTATTAAAACTGAAAATCTTGATTTTGATGATGTATACTTTGTCAAAGAGTTAAAGTTCAACCTGTTTAGTGTCTCACAGATGTGTGACAAAAAAGAACTATGTTCTTTTTACTGACTCTGAATGTCTTGTCCTATCTCCTAATTTTAAGTTGCCTGATGAAAATCAGATACTTCTTAAAATTCCTAGACAGAATAACATGTACAGTTTTGATATGAAAAACATAGTTCCTAAAGATGGTTTAACTTGTCTAGTTGCAAAGGCTACATCTGAGGAATCAATGTTATGGCATAGGAGGCTTGGTCATGTCAATTTCAAAAATATCAATAAACTTGTCAAAGAAAATCTTGTAAGAGATTTGCCTTTAAAAAGATTTGAGAATGACCAAACATGTGTTGCCTGTCTTAAAGGCAAGCAACATAGAGCCTCTTGTAAGACCAAGGCCTTTAGTCCCATTACTAAGCCATTGTTTATGCTACACATGGATCTTTTTGGTCCAACTTTTGTTAGTAGTTTAATGCATAAAAAATACTGCTTGGTAGTTACTGATGATTATAGTAGATTTTCATGGGTTTTCTTTTTAAGAACTAAGGATGAAACTAGTGAGATCCTTAAAAACTTTATCAAAGAGATAGAAAATCTAGTGGATAAGAAGGTTAAAATAATCAGAAGTGACAATGGGACAGAATTTAAAAACCATGTGATGGATGAGTTCTGTAGAGAAAAAGGTATCAAAAGAGAATATAGTGTAGCAAGGACACCTCAGCAAAATGGTGTAGCTGAAAGAAAGAATAGGACTCTCATTGAGGCTGCTAGAACAATGTTAGCTGACTCTAAGTTACCTACAACATTTTGGGCAGAAGCTGTTTCTACTGCTTGTTATGTACAAAATAGGGTCTTAATAGTCAAGCCTCATAACAAGACTCCTTATGAACTCTTTAGGGGTATTAAACCAGCTATAGGCTTCATGAAACCATTTGGATGTCATGTTACTATTCTCAATACCTTAGATAAGTTGGGCAAGTTTGATGGAAAAAGTGATGAAGGTTTCTTTGTTGGGTATTCCTTAAGTAGCAAAGCTTTTAGGGTATACAACATTAGAACCAGAAAAGTACAGGAAAACTTGCATGTTGGGTTCTTAGAGAATAAACCTATGTTAGAAGGAAATGGTCCAAAGTGGCTGTTTGATCTTGATTCTCTAACCCAATCAATGAATTATGTACCAGTGGTTGCAGGGACTTTCTCTAATGATTCTGCAGGTATACAAGGAGTTTCTGAGTCCAGCACATCCTCTCAACAAGATCAAGATTGTATTGTCATGCCAATTTGGAAGGATGCTTCATATTTTGATGATGCTTCACTCAAATCTGTTGCTGATGCACAAATACAAGATCAAGATGGGACTCATGATGATTGCAGTCTTCAGAATAATGGTACTGCTGATCAACAAGTTAATACTGCCAGTCCAGAAGTTAATACTGGTAGTAGAGAAGTTAGTACTGCTGTTCTTGAAGTTAACACTGCTACTTCTGAAGACTTGATGGGACAAATTCCTACAACTGAAGACACACAAGTGGAGGATCAAGAAATTGACTTGGGGAACATTTCACCATCTTATGCAGTTTCTTCCACTCCTCATACAAGAATTCACAAAGATCATCCAATTGATCATGTGATTGGTGATGTGCAGTCTTCTGTTCAAACAAGAAGGATGACAACTTCTTACTCTGAACTAGGATTTCTTAGTGCCATCTATGAAGGAAAGACTCACCAGGACCTTCATACATGTCTTTTTGCTTGTTTCCTATCTCAAGAAGAACCAAAAAGAGTTTCTAAAGCTCTTAGTGATCCTGCATGGGTAGAAGCAATGCAAGAGGAACTCCTACAGTTTAAACTGCAAAATGTATGGGTTCTTGTAGACTTGCCTAAAGGTCATCGGGCTATTAGTACAAAGTTGGTCTATAGAAACAAGAAAGATGAAAGGGGAATAGTCATCAGGAATAAAGCAAGACTTGTTGCCCAAGGACATACTCAAGAAGAGGGAATTGACTATGATGAAGTATTTGCTCCAGTGGCTAGGATTGAGGCAATAAGAATATTCCTGGCTTATGCTTCTTATATGGGTTTTACAGTCTACCAAATGGATGTCAAAAGTGCTTTCCTATATGGTCAAATTGAAGAGGAGGTGTATGTATGTCAACCTCTAGGTTTTGAAGATCCTGACCATCCTGATAAAGTTTATAAAGTTATGAAAGCACTATATGGACTTCATCAAGCACCCAGAGCTTGGTATGACACATTGGCCACTTATCTTTTGAGCAATGGATTTCAAAGAGGACAGATTGATCAAACTTTGTTCATCAAAAGTCAAAAGGGGCATATATTGCTTGTTCAAATTTATGTAGATGACATCATTTTTGGATCTACCAAGAAGGAGCTTTGTGATGAATTTGAGAAGCTTATGAAGGATAAGTTTCAGATGAGTTCTATGGGAGAACTCACCTTCTTTTTGGGGTTGCAAGTCCAACAGAGAAAGAAAGGCATCTTTATCAGTCAAGATAAATATGTCCATGAAATTTTGAGAAAGTTCAACTACACAGATGTGAAGTCTGCCTCCACTCCCACAGATTTGGAAAAGCCCTTGGTTAAAGATGCAGATGCTGATGATGTTGATGAACATCTTTATAGATCTATGATTGGATCTTTGATGTATCTTACAGCATCTAGACCAGATATCATGTTTGCAGTATGTGCATGTGCAAGGTTTCAGGTTTCCCCAAAAACTTCCCATCTCTTAGCTGTCAAAAGAATCTTTAGATACCTTAAAGGCAAACCATCTCTAGGTCTTTGGTATTCTAAGGATTCTCCATTGGAGTTAATTGCTTACACTGATAGTGACTATGCTGGAGCTACACTTGATAGGAAGTCAACCACTGGAGGTTGTCAATTTTTGGGAAATAGGTTAATTTCTTGGCAATGCAAGAAACAAACTGTAGTTGCCACTTCTACAACTGAAGCTGAATATGTGGCTGCTGCAAGTTGCTGTGGACAGGTTCTCTGGATCCAAAACCAATTGCTGGATTATGGGTACAATTTTATGAACACTGTTATTTACATTGACAATACTAGTACTATCTGTATAATAGAAAATCCTGTTCAACATTCTAAAACAAAACATATAGAGATTAGGCATCACTTTATAAGAGATTGCAATGCTAAAATGTTGATTCTATGGCTATATTGATACTCAACGAAACTGTAGCAGATCTTCTTACAAAAGGTTTTGATTCCTTTTTTTTTTTTATTTTGTTTTTTTATGTGGTAGTTTCCAATTCTTGGTCTCAAGTATGGACTAATCAATCCCTAAGGCCCAAATCTCTGTGTTTGTTTTGTAAAGTTTGTTAAATTTAGTACTGTAAGTTTATGTAATTAATACTGCTAGTTTCTAATTAGTACTGCTTGTTATATTTAAAAATGTTGTTAAACTTTACTTTTAGTTAGTACTGCTTGGTTATTTCTATGTATCTATGTTAATTCGTAGTAACACTTAATACTGTTAAACAAGAAACATGTTTAGATTATGTTTTTCTTGGTTTTAAGCTAACTTTTTCAGGATAAACAATGAAGTGTGTCATTAGTTACTCCATAATGTATTATTTGCGAGGAGGAAAAATGATGGTTGTTCTTAAAGTGTTGGTTGTGACACCACACAACAAATGGTCATCAGTTCACCATGTCTAATAGACATCAAGAATTGACTAGTCCAGAGCAAACGGCTACTAGTAAAGACTTCTCAAATCCGTTGATAGTTGATAGTTTACTCAATAAAACTATATTGGTCATCAACTGCTCCTGTTTTTTACAATGAAGCATTGGCTAGTCCAAAGCAAACGGCTATTGGTAAAGACTCTACAAATCCATTTATAGTTGATAGTTTACTCAAAACTATATGGTTATCATTGCACCATGTTTTACTAATGAAGCAATGGCTAGTCCAAAGCAAACGGCTATTGGTAAAGACTCATCAAATCCGTTTATGGCTGGTAGTTTGCCAAAAATTACACTTATGTGTGAATTTGTGAGCTAAAACAACATAGAGAATTGGTGAGCTCAAAAACAGAAAGAGAGCTGTGTGAAAAATAGACAGAGTGAAAAGTGAGCCAAAAGAATTGAGAGATGAAATGTGAGCCTAAAAACAGAAAGAGAGATTGTGTGAAGTTATTCTTTTAGTCTTACAAACCTTTGGAGTTTGTACTGCTTATGGGTGGAGAAGTTAATACTGCTAGGCATATTTTAGTACTGCTAGGCCAAAGTTAATACTGCTGGATGACCGTTAGTACTGTTTGGGCCTAACAGATTTTTCGTTAATTAATAGAGCCGTTGAGATATTTCCGCCAAATACCTATGGAATAGGGGTTTGACCAATTGGACTTTCGTGCATCTACTATATATTCAAATGATTTATTCACGATAACTTCAAATTTCTTTATATTGGTCAACTAATATCTCTCTGTTTTCTCTATTAAAGTGCAATTAACTTTCTCCAGCCTTCATACTTACATACACGATCATATCCCACTCTATTACTCACAGTTTTACTCATGGCAAGTTTGGATTTTTGTGACAAGCACAACATGGTAGCGTTTCTGGAAAAATCTATGGGAAGTGCAGGGTTTCATCAGATAATAGATTTTCTCAATCAAAGTCACATTTGCTATGCACTCACCAAGAAGCCAGAGGTTTGTGTCTCCTTTATCAAACAATTTTGGAGGTCTGCTGAGGCTTCTAATGATGAAAATGGCGAAGTCAAGATAAATGCTACTATTGATGGTCACTCCCTGTCTATCACCGAAGGTTCTTTAAGGCGACATCTCAAGTTGGCTGATCAAGATGGTATTACTTCTATTCCAACTACAGAGATCTTTGAGCAATTGGCGCTTATGGGATATCACACTGACTCAGATAAGTTAACCTTTCAAAAAGGTGCCTTTTCACCTCAATGGAGGTTTCTTATTCATAACATTCTTCATTGCCTAAGCCCAAAGATGAGGTAAAACTTAGCTTGGAGCAGTTTGTAGTAAATATTTGCAGCTGCCATTATGGTTAAGCCACGAATAGGACGTTTAATTTTTTAGGATGATCTTTGAGCTACATGTGTCTACATAATCTCTAGTCCCCAGAAGTTTTGATGTACCTGAGGTTCATTCAGATATGCCTAGGATATGCAGAAAAACCCACCCTTCAACAACAACATGATATATCATGTTCCATTCTTAGTATGGAAATTGTTATAATTTGAAGTGGGTTTACCAAGGGATTTTTAGGACAGGAGGTTGCTTTATTCCCACATATGTTAGCTATTACTACACCTAAACTTCACCATCAGATTCACGTCCTCACCTTCCACTAACAATCACCTACACCTGAACCTAACCTGCTAATACAACCATAACTACTCAACCTTTCTACACAACATCACCTACTCACCCTCACCTACTCCCACTCTCACCCTACTCCAACCCTCACCCACACAAACCATCACAATCAACCGTGCAACAGAACACCATACTCCTAACCCCATGAATATCACCTCTCCATGTTGTTCACTCACATGGAAGTATAGGTAGTTTGAAACTTCAAGAATTGATGAATTTAGTTACAACTCTTTCTGACAGGATTGGAGTTTTGGAGGCTGACTTGATGAAGATAAAGAAAACCTATAGTTCTGCTTATACTAAGATTATTCTCAGGGTCAAGAAGCTAGAGTCTCAGATAAAGATTGGGAAAACAAGGAGACAAGCTAAGGTTGTTCTTTCAGAAGATGAAGCCTTTGAAGATGATTCTTCCAAACAGGGGAGGAAGTTATCTGATGAAGAGGTTCAAGAAAAAGCAAGTACTGACACTGAAATATTCATTCAAGAAGTAACTCCAACTGAGGTCATTCAAGAGGGCAGTAAGAAAGCAAGTGATGAAGTTAGTACTGCTGGTGCAAAGCAAGGTACTGCTAGTGAAATCATAGTTAGATCTCTCCAATGAGAGTCTAATAGTTAGCTTATTAGTTTATGTAATAGTTCATAGTCGACTGATTAAAGTCGAATAGTTTATAGTTTATTAGTTTATGAATAAAAACCTTGTTCATAACATTGTTGTTCTTATTTGTTATTCCGCTGCGTGATCAATGTTATGATATCCTAGATGGGCAAAACGATCTATGAAGCCTACAATTAGGTTTCAACATGTGGTATCAGAGCGGGTTGCTCTTGATATCTAGGATCTACAAGGTTTTTGTGTTATTTTTGAAGACTTATGAAGCCAAGACTTATGAAGCCAACACGGACGCATTTGGATCTTGAACAGTGATGAAATTATGGCTCATTTTTGGTGATTATTTTGAAGAAGATTGGTTATTACTTATATGATGTTGTGGTTGATTTTCACAGGTGCGTGTCTTATTATATCTCAAATGGCTTACAACATTTTGAGGTAACTTGTTTGTGCTTAAATGGTGTTGACGAAGACTTGATGAATCTAGCAAAGGTGTACGATCTACCTTATGATGCTTACTACGTACATTTGCTATCACTTTAAGGAGTTACGTTATTGTGCTCAGTGTCTCATTTAATAGAGGAATGAGGATTTTGTCAAGAGACATAGGTCTACTTATACATAGCAGGTATGAGACTCGACGTCATGTGGATAAACAGGATATAAGACACAAGTTTGGGAAATTCAACTTCTTCAACAAATTCGTATTATTCGTTTTTCTTCATCATTGATAATTTGCTGCTTGGAGCCTACTAAGTCCATGATTCAAGAGATGGTAAACATGTTAAGGGGAAGCTTATTGTTTATTTACCATCTACATGCACTCCTATTTGATTATGACAAAAAGGGGAAGAGTGCATGGATTCAGGGGAAGTTCTTCATCTATATTAGCTTCAGGGGAAGCTTGTGCTTATTGGTTTTGTCATTATCAACTAGGGGAAGATTGTTGGGAATTATACTTTGAGTTGATTATGACAAAACATATTAAAGATGGAGGACCTACAAGACAAAGCTGGAATAACATTAATGCTGATTGAAGATTAGTCAAACAGTATTTAATGCTCAGCTAAAAGATAAAGATCAACATTAATGCTGATTGAAGATTAGTCAAATAGTATTTAATGCTGATTTATAGTTTCCTAATTTTATTTTGATCTTATCTTGTCTTGTAAACCCTAACCCCTCTAGTATATAAAGAGGGGTAGGCGTCTAGTATTGATCATCCAGAAATCATAGAGCTCTCTAATGAGAGTCGTCTAAAAGGTGTGTGTGCTTTGTAATAGTTAGATAGTCATAGATGAGTCATGAATCATCTATGTACTAGTTAGTTTATTAGTGTTTTATGAATAAAGTAAACCTTGTTCATAACATTGATTGTGTTCTTATAATTCCGCTGTACTTTGTGTTTCAAATCAGTGTTATATATCTAGGATGGGCTGATCGTCGGTTTAACAATATGTCTGGTCAAAGCTGCTGAACTGAAGATAAGAATGCATGGAGTGTATTTCGGGATGTTTATATTTGAATTGTAACTGATCCTAAATGATAGGTTGATATCTTTGTAAAGGGCTCCTTGTATTTCTATAAAAGGAGATCCTAAGTGTAGTGTAAATTTAGAACTTTTAGAGATACTTTTCAATTCATAGAAACACTTAGAGAGAAAATTTGTAATAGCTTCAAGGTTTGTAACCCCAGTACTTCAAGAGTACTCGTATTATCTCAATAATATTGAAGCAGTATGTTTTGTGTTCATTGTCTGTTTTATTCATTACTGTTCCATTAATATACTACTCTAGAGTATCAAAGTGTAGATTCCGCATACACTTTGGTATACATACAAAGTCTCAATCTTTGTTATTTTGGATTCTTCCAAGGTAACAAACTCTTTACTACGTAAAGAATCGATCAAGGCGTGGGATCAACAGGTAACAGTCTTCATACTGCCTTGCCCCCTAATATGGTTGATCCACTTTTAATGTATTTCACATGCACTTAGTAAACTCCTAGGGGCCGTGTAACAGTCTTCATAATACCTTGCATGTGTGTTGCTCTAGCGGCATACTAAGTAGACGACGGGTTCGTGTAATTCATTCATGCTTTAGGAAATAGTTACATAAATCATCACAAGGGTGACAAGGCAACAACACTAGGAGAAAAATCTAGGGAGTAATACATGATTAAATAGACACAATCTTTTATCTTATTGTTATCACCATTAGTTTAGATTAATATTTAGTTTAAATAGCTAAAACCAAACCCCTCTCCAATATATGATTTTACCTGCTTTTATAAAATACAAAAATACAAAAAGAATCTTTTTTTAACCCTTAGAATTCTGTTAGACCGTGATTAAGCCTTCCCAACCTATTCCTCGAGTGAACTATAAACAACCCTGAGTCTTGCCTATACTACACTACAACGATTAGGTGCACTGCCTAGGGAGTTGTAAAACTTCTCGTATAGAAGTCCTACGACAACCGCACATCAAGTTTTTGGCGCCTGGAGAATAGTTAGGTTTTGATCATAGTTTAGCTTACTTCTACTCGCTTGAATCCTTTCAAGTGAGAATTTAATTCCTGCATATTAGCTTTCTTGTAGTCTATCTCTTTTTTTTGTGTCTGTTCGTAATTTTTATTTACTATTCCACTCTTTACTATGGAGAATATGAATCCATCATCCACCTTAGGACCCTTTCCTCAGGAACCCCTTGACACTACTCACGCTAAGTTCACGGCCCAAATGAACAAACTATTAACAATGAGGCAGACTATTGATTCTCTTCTTTTCAAAACCATCAATGAAATGACCAAACAATCTTCTGACTCTGAGATTTTCTACCCTAAGGAGAGAATCAAGGAACTTGAATTAAGAACACAACGAAGAAACAATTTTGAGGAAGAATTGTTCAGAAATAGATTTCCTACAGAAAAAGAACTAGCTTACCATAAGGAACTTTTAAGAGAACCTCGACCCCTCTCAACCCTAGAACCCAAGATTAGGAGAGGTGACCCTTGAAGTTTAAAGATTCCTTATGTAATTGGCACCGTTTACACGGGCCATGCATACATAGATCTACAATCTCCTATTAACATCATGTCTCGTGCCTATTACAACAAAATAAAAGAAAAACCCTTTCAAGCACGTAGGAACCCATACCAACCATACAAGTTTTGCAACTTCGTTGGAAGAGCCAAAAACATGCATATATTTATTGGATGCTTCGTTTATGTTGTGGACTTTATGATTTTAAAAGATTTTGGAAGCATCATCGATAGTGGTTTAAGTGAAGTTGTCTTAGGAAAACCTTTTGCACAAACATCTAAACTTACTTATGACGAGTCCTAAGGACTGATTAGGTTTGCCCAGAAAGACAATGAGGTTTTGTTTAGGATGCCTCAAAGAACCCAAGAATTAGATCTCGTATCCCCCTTAGAAAAGTATAAGTTTGAAGCATTCTTCATGGATAACTTAAAGGTTAGAAAAATGGGATTTAAGCATATCATTAAAAAGAGAAAAGGATATTACCAGGCTTGCATGAATCTCGAACATAGTTACAAAAGAGATAGGGGGACAATTGAAAAACTCAAAACCAACCACATAAGCATCATCAAGCTTAATGAGTAATATGACTTCGAGGCTAGCCACAAGACTCGTTAATAAAGAAAAGCACTTCTTGGGAGGCAACCCAATTTACTTTTCTTGCATATTAGGAGTGTCATGTGTGTTTTATTCTTCATAGTTTGTTTTATTATGTTTGAATTATCTTGTAATCATGCTTTGCAATGTCTTTAACCTCGTCTTAATTGCAATCAAAGGTATTTTGCAAACAATAAGTGTCGGGGAATTTATCCGGCTTTTGAGCCAAATTCGAACATGTTAAATGAATTGTTTAGATTAATTCACGTTAGTTTTGAGTCATATGATTGGATTGTTAAATCTCAGGTTTTATGCAACCATTTATATAGGAATTAACTTATGGAATCAAGTGCAGGAAATTTTCCATCAAAAACAAAAATTTCGTTTTAACAGACGATGGAGACGGCGTCACGATTAACACATGACGCCATCACCATGACACCTGTAACGGGTTCACACCAACCCTGACGGCGTCAAACGCCCAGTGATAACTCCCAAATTATGCATGTTTCTATGGCGTTATTTTATATTTATTCTATCATTACTCCTGAACTTTTGGTACTTAATTAAGCTTGAATTGCTTATAGGTTCACTTGAAGACTCTAGAGACCCAAGCTCATGAATCTACACACTTTGGAAGATGAATACAAGAAAAGAAAAGATTTCTAGCCAAAGTTCAAGAAGTTCGCCGCACTTGCTACATTGTGCGCCGCACTTTCCTCTGAAACCCAAAGTTCGCCGCACTTGCTACATTGTGCGCCGCACATTTTCCCAAAGATTGAAGAATTAAAGTCCATTAAATGCACCTACATTAACTCCTCAAAACCGCCGCACTTATTTGTAAGTGCGCCGCACTTCCAGTAAAAATCATTAAATGCTATCGCATTAACTCCCAAAGTTCGCCGCACTTTTTCCTAAGTGCGCCGCACTTTGCACCCAATCTTGCCTATAAATTGAGGACGAATTTTCATCCTCAAAGCATCCCTCCTCACAATCATTCCTCACATTCTATCCCATTTCACACACATACTTTCCCTCCTTTCACCAAAACACCAAGAAACACCTTTTCCTTTGAAGAAAAAGATCTAACGATCAAGAACGAAGAAGTTTTCTTACCTAGTTGTTGAAATAATGAAAGTTTATGTAAAGTGTGCTTTTGTTATGAACTCCTTAGCCATGAGAGGCTAAATCTCTCATGACTACTCGGTGAAGTTACGATAATGAATAAGTGTTTGGTATGATCTTGATCGCTTTAATCTTAAGCTTATGTTGCAAACCTGTTATATCTTATCTTATCTATTTTTGCTTATCAACTTAGATTATATAATCATATCGGTATAGGTCGAAAGATCCGTTATGATCTATGTGGTTTTAAAGATTTGTCTATGGTCTTTAACGTCTGTGCTGAGAAATCCACTTTCGTAAATTGATAAACAAAATAAGTTTTGATATAATAATAACTGGATTATTTGGGTGACACATTTGGTCTAGTTAACTAAATATAAGTCTTAAGTTAATCAAGTTAATTCGTAAAAATGTTTTCTGACGAGAAATCATTTTTATCAGTTAAAGTTCTATCTTCAAGGTCAAATCATTTCCAATACTTATAAATTATTCTCAACTATCCGAGTAGTCATCTTTATTATCATTGATAAAACTTAAGTATTAAAGTCTATTTTCTTTCTGATTATTCGAACACTACTCTAATCCCTGTGGACGACCTGGTCTTACCTAAAAAGATTATACTGCATACGTGGGTTATAATTTTACCCGTATGTTTCCATATAATTGTCCGGTATTTTCAGTCTTATAAATTTAAAGCTTTTGAAACACATCAAAGTTTTTGGCGCCATCGCCAGAGATTTCTTAGTTGTTCTGTAGTCAAACTCTGGAAAATCTCTTTAACTCTCCCTCTTTTTCAAATCGCCATACAGTTTTATGGCAAACTAACCCGAACAAATTCTCCTTTAGATGCATACACGTGCTTCCAATTATGAACTTGTTGAACCATTACTTGAACCTGAACGTACTCTGAATTGAAGACGTCGTCGACGAAACATAAGAGTTCCATTCGATCAAAGAAACAATCCATTTAAAAACCCGAGAATTGTCTATCCGCCAATTCTCGACATCAACCACTTCCGTCACTTTCTAGTTACTCTTGAAAACCTTTACACAATGGATGATGAACCCATGTGGACTGTTGACCGTGTTGTTTCTCTGACTCCCGGTTCCGTAATCACTATTCCTGAAACCGCTAACGAATTTGCTATCAAAGGTAATCATTTGACCCTTGTCAAAGGAAACCAATTTGATGAAAGAACCAAAACCGATCATCATAAACACATTCACGAATTCCTCGGAATCTGCAATATGTTTAAATACAGAGATACCGAAAATGAAGCCGTCTGCCTAATGATGTTTTCCCTTTCCCTTACTAGGGAAGCAAAAACATAGTTGGACGAACTCAACGAAGGAACTATCGAAACATGGGATGAACTCCGAACCACTTTCATTAGCCGATTCTTTCCCCTAGCTCTTTTCGACCGACTCCTCGGAGAAATCCGAGCTTTCCCTCAACACGAGAACAAATCTTTAACCGACGCTTGGCTTCGTATGAAGGAAATGCTCCGAAACTATCATGGTCACAATCTGTCTAAAGGCAACATTATCAAAATCTTCTATCATGGTCTAAGCGAAATAACTCAAGAAGTTCTGAATGCCAAAACTGGAGGTATTTTTCTCTATAAAACACCAAATCAGGCTTATCAGCTTTTGGAAGACAAGGTCTTACTAAAGCTCGACTTGGCTAAAAATCAAAAAACCAAATCATCTCTTAATAAAACTGTTGCTTTCATCAATGAAGGCAGCAGTAATTCCAATACTGACAGAATTATGGCCCGAATGGATGCCATGACCCTGAAAATGGATGCTCAGTATAAAGAACTCCAAACCCATGCTAAAAAAACAAAACCCGATCTTGATATACCTATGTCATGTAGGAGAAGCTAAATCAATGCCAAACTTTTCCGTAAGAACATCGTTATTACAATGCTTACCGCGATCCGATACCTCGAATCGCGATATTGCGTTCAAACGACCGAAGTAGTTACTATCGATGACCAACACCCGATCCAATACTGATGATAAACCATACGATCTTCAAAAACAATTCAACGATTTCATGAAATCTCAGCAATCGACCAACACTTTCGTTAAAGAAACGTTCATGGATCTTAAAACTCAACTCAAAACTGTAGCAAAAAATCATCAAGCTTCAATTCAAAATATTGAAACCAAGTTCGACAGACTTGCTGACAAGAAATCTAGTCGACCCTCTGGATCTCTTCCTAGTAACACTCAACCAAACGAAGTAGTTACAATCGAGACAACTACCGGAAGTTTTCTTATTCCATGTAATTTTAACAAAACTTTCTCCTGCAATGCCTTAGCCGACCGTGTCGACAAATACATGATTACCGCTCGCTGTCATAATCTCCCTAACCCGACCCCCGCCTTTGCCATACCCGCCCTACCCCTCCGCACCCGCCGTCTATCACCACGCTCCCGTTAGGGGCCCCTATCCCCGCTAATACACCAGTACTTGCGCGCGCTATAACCCCCCTCTCCCATTGGACACACTCCCTTCCGAGCCACCCCCACCGGGGGATAGGTCCCTTCTGCCACAAAATTTCATAATTTTTGAATCCTAGAATCCCACCCGCCGCGTTGGGGGGGGTGGGGGGTAAACAAACTAACCCAAGCCCCACGCCCCGCGCTTTCATACCTACGCCTGCGGCCCGAATCCTTTGAGAAGGGACTTATTAGTCCTCACATACGTCCGCCCTCCCACCGCCCCGCAAGGCCATATCGATACCAGACTGGTCCCCTCACCTCGAGCCCCACATCCTCTCTGGACCTTCTTTCCGGTCGCTTCACCCCCCCCCCCCCCCCCCCCCCCACCCGAGTTCTTCTCTATTCTACCTCCTCCCGCACGGACCCCCGCCCCAATTCACCAATGAATCCTTTCACTCGCTCTGGTCGTGCCCTCGACCCATAGCATCTGGTATGACCCCAATCTCTCATTTATCGCCTTCACGCCGACACTTCCCCCAACTTCCCCCGCCACCCTCATGTTGTTGCTTCCCTTCTCACCTAGTCGAGCTCTGACTTCCTCCCGCGAACGCCACCCATCCCCAACTTCTGCGCTCTCTGCTTAGGAATCCACCCATGTCACCATTTTCCCGCGTGCCCCCCCCCGGCCCTCCTCTGCTGCCCACCCCCTCTGCCTCCTCGTGAGCCTCTTACCGTTTGAGTTTCCAATGTCGCCCCCCCCCTTACTTATACATCCCGCCTCATTCCCTATGGGGTATGGTCCTCAACCAGCCAAAACCAGTCAAGGAAACTACAATACCCAAACCATACAAATCAAAAATCCTGTATCCTCAACGTGTAAGGAAAGAAAAAAATGGAAGCTCAATACAGAAAATTTCTTGACGTAATCCGTGCAGTTCGAATCACTGTACCTCTCATCAATGTCTTGGCCGGAATGCCTAATTATGGAAAATTTCTCAAGGAACTCATAAGCAACAAACATAAAATCGAACAAATTTATGCCGCTTTCTTAAGTGACGAAAGTTCAGCGATGATCCAAAACAAAGTTCCACCTAAACTCGGAGACCCCAAAAGTTTTCTTATTCCATGTAATTTCAACAAAACTTTCTCCTGCAATGCCTTAGCCGACCTTGGTGCTAGCATTAACCTTATGCCATATTCACTATATGCCAAATTATCTCTCGAAAATCTTAAACCTAGTAAAATGAGCGTAAGATTAGCCGACAGATCATTCCAATACCCTGTTGGAATAGCTGAAAATATGCTCGTTGAAGTTGGTAAATTCACCTTTTTTGCTGATTTCATTATTCTCGAAATGGAAGAAGATAGTAAAGTTCCACTTATTTTGGGACGACCCTTTCTTCACACTGCTGATGCAGTAATTCGAGTTAAACAGAAACAATTCAACCTTGGAGTTGGAACTGAATAAATGATTTTTAATATCGATTCTGCAATGAAACACTCCTATTCAAATGACGATACCTGTTTCAGCATCGATGTCATCGATGAAATCTTAAAAGAAGATTTTGACGCTCTTCTAGACGAAGGTAGTAAAAATTTTCATTCCATTGAAGGAACCCTTCTCGAAGAAGAAATCTTTGTTGAATTTGATGAATTCATGGCGATGACTTTCGACGAAAACTCTGACTCTGAATCTGATACCGAAGATCTGCCATTCGAAAAAATCACCGTCAATACTGATTATAAGATCAAAACATCTCTCAAAGAACCTCCTACGGATCTCGAACTTAAACCCCTTCCTGGTAATCTAGAATATGTATTCCTGGAAGAACCCTCCTTTCTTCCTGTTATCATATCATCTCAGCTATCCAAAGAAAAGAAAAACATACTCATATCTGTCCTTAAAAAGCACAAGCAATGTTTTTCTTGGAAAACAACAGACATTCCTAGTATTTACCCATCATTTTGCAAACACAAGATACAACTTCTGGATGATAAGAAACTCGTTGTCTAAAAACAAAGAAGGTTAAATCCGAACATGCAGGAAGTTGTCAAAAAAGAAATCGTAAAACTCTTGGATACCGGTATAATTTATCCAATTGCCGATAGTCCTTGGGTTAGTCCTATCCACTGTGTACCAAATAAAGGTGGAATTACAATTGTCACCAACGAAAATGATGAACTTGTTCCAACCAGAACCATTACAGGTTGGCGAGTATGCATCAATTATTATAAACTCAATGAAGCAACCACAAAAGATCATTTTCTTTTACCATTTATGGATCAAATGCTAGAAAGACTCGCAGGAAACAAATATTTCTGTTTCCTCGATGGTTTTTCTAAGTATTTTCAAATTCCTATCGATCATAATGATCAAGAAAAAACAACAATCGCGTGTCCTTTCGGCACATACGCTTATAGGCGAATGCCTTTCGGGCTATGCAATGCTCCTGCCACATTTCAAAGGTGTATGTTGGCAATCTTTCACGATATGATCGAAGAATCAGTCGAAGTATTCATTGACGATTTCTCCGTCTTTGGAAACTCTTTCGACACATGCCTAAACAACCTTGATAAAATGCTCCAACGTTGTAAAGACGTTCATCTCGTCTTAAACTGGGAAAAATGTCATTTCATGGTCAAAGAAGGCATTGTGCTCGGACACAAGGTGTCCAGTGCAGGACTTGAAGTCGACAAAGCAAAAATC
>BQNB010038946.1:0-44480 GCA_026074375.1 Tanacetum coccineum | reverse complement strand
AACTCCATTTTGCTGACGTGGCACCACTTTTGAAGTTTGGCACCAAAAGTTTGGCACCACGACTCCCTGTGCTCTTAGAAACAAATAAGATGAATACAACATTTTCTTTTTAAACATAGTGCATTGTTAATAAATATACAGGCATGATTGATAGCGTCACATTAAGCATTGATTAAACATAAAAGAATGTATGATCTATAATAAGTTTGAAGAATATAAAGCTGCATTATCAAAGATGGAAAACTTGACCCCACGAAACGCATGGTTTGAGCATGCCGCTTAATATTCAAGCTAAGCAATAATATTCTTTGAATATTCCCTTTCTAATTTGACAATCTCGTTACATAACAAAGGGGCCAAATAGACTCTTAAAAATATAAATAATCAATGTTAACTAAAACTAAAAAGAAAAGTCTAATTTTGTTATGTGAAAAATTATATCCGAGTCACGTATGGTGTCGTGGCGTTAAGGGCCCGTTTGGTTGGTGGGTTTTGGATTTAGATTTGAGATTGATGGTAAAAATTGTTGTTTGTTATGCGAGTTTGACTTTTGAATAGTGCAGAAGGCCCACCAAAAGTAAAAGTAGAGGTATATGCTAGGTTTTCTCTCTCACACACTTACATTACACTATCTCACCCTTTCTCTCTCACACATATATACATTTTTTTTAAATAATATTTTTTAAATCAATTTTATTATTAAATTCATAAAACAAATATAATTTATCTTTCTTAAACCTGCATCAAATCCAAATCCTAAACCAAATCCAAATCTTATTCTAAACCTACTTATAAACCAAACGGACCCTTAGGGTTCGAGTTGTGTTAATATATGTCAGATGTTTACTTTATCTTTATTTGCAGGGACGGAACTAGAGGTATTCTAGAAGTCTCGGGACACTTATAGATTTTTATGGAGTAGTGTTAATTTCGTTTAAAAAACTTGATTTTTGTTAGATGCACCTGGTCCTTAAAAATTTTGATTTTATTATTGTTTAGTTTATTGTAAGTGCACCTAGTCGTTTTGTGTCATAGTTCCGTCCTTGCTTATTTGGTCATGTTGTAGTTGTTGGTTGTAGGATCAAATGATCAATGTCGTAAGTTTAGTGTCAGTGCGGTCGGTTCAGTTTTTTTTTATGTTTATGTAGGTTTAGTATCTTGCTACTTTGCCGTTTAAAAACAGAAAAAGAAAAAGTATGATTTTTATTTTATTTTTTTAAAAGAATTAAAATCCTTTAAGCATGATAGGTTATGTTAATGTTATTTTGATTGAAAATTTGAATTTAAGTAAAATAAAAATAACACATTAAAAGGCCTACATATGTTCCCTTTTCACAAAATCATAAACATGACGTATTATGTTCGTATTGAATTTGATGTCAATCCTTTTTAAAAAAGAAAAAAAAAATCATTTGGTGTCTTGGCAATGGAGTCTATAATTTTGTTAACCAAAGGATCCTCAAAAAGTTGCAACTTATATAGGGGGTGTTTCTTTTTTCTTTATTCTCACTTAATTAGTGGGCTCAACCTTTAATAACCTTTTAATACATCTTAATTGGAGGACTCATTAAAACAAGATTCTCCCTAGATAACTGACTTAGGTAAAAAATCTCATATAATAACCACTTAATTTAGTAAACAAACAAACAAAAAACAGCCCTCATAAGTTACATTATCTGAGAGTCGTAATTATTAGACTAGCAAAGAATTAATGGAGGCACAATGTTTCACTTAGGAATTATGCTATAATATATGGTTGTAAAAGTTTAAATAACCCATACAAACTAGATATTAACTTAAACTCTAAACTAAAATATCTGAACCATAATAATCTTGGACTAATAGCCAACATCAAAATAAGTTTTTCCACGCGAGCCTTAAAGTTATGTAGGCCCTTTACAAAACAAAGAAAACTTCTACAAATTTGAGAAAAAGATTAGATAACCTTGTGTTATAAACTTTAATTAAACTTTAATCCGAAAACAAAAATATAACAAATCTGATTGTACAAAACCAACACTATGTATCTGAGAGGGATATAACTATGACAAAAGAGTTGCAAGAAAGAACTACACTGAGATGTGTAGATAATGCGAAAGTACTCAGTTAAAAAGATTTTCCTTCCCCAATCTTCTTTTATATAATAAAAGGAATTACTACAGTATTTCAAAGTAATTTTATTAAGAACAATCAAAAGTAAAATAACTTGGACCAATCACATATGATTTATTGGTTGATCATGTGACAAATCGTAGCGATATAATAGTCCAATAAAAAGTTAAAATAGAATTGCTTTTTTATAAACGTCGAGTAACCTAATAAACCGGTCATGAAAACGTTAGTAACCCACACACACAAAATGAAACCCTGGTTACTTAGGACAACATTTGTGGAAACCTTAGTAACCTGCGTATGTATTAACCCAATTTTAAATAAATTGTATAGTGTTAATTGTAAATTTATAAGTTTTCATTGTTTTTTATAAATTAAAAAAAAACAAATAACCCCTTAAATTTTATACTCTTGTACTTTATCAATAGTTAAATTTAAATGTTAACATCAACCTCATTATTCATATCAATTAAATAAAGTTAAATTTTTTATCGAACAAAAATCTTTACAAAATATAAATTGATATTAATACATAATGAATTTTTTTATATAAAAACCCGTGCATAATTACTAGTAATAATTATATCATAATTACAAAATATTAAACACGATCAAATTTTTATATGTTTGCATACTAAACTAAAAATTTAAAATAAATTTGATTTATGTGTAAACTTCGTGTTTTGAATAACTAGAATCACATACTTACATAATGACTTACTATATCATGTAATAAAACAAAGTATATATCGTATTTGGACGTGTTCTACTATTTTACACTGTGATTCTCAAAAAAGTAATATCATGCATGGGTTACAGATTTACTATGACTGTAACAATTCGTATTTTAAGGTCATTTACGTCAATAAACTCGCAACTTTTTGTTTTAAACATTTACGCGTTCACTTTTAATTTCAACCGTTAAGTTAAATCGCGTAAACCAAAACTCAACAATCAACGTAAACCGACATTAAACAAATAAAAGTTTAAGTCAAATAAGTGTTATTTAATTTTACGGAGATAATTTATAACTTTTTATATTTTTCTAGATATTTTCCTAAATATCTTCTAGATATTTATCCTATAAATATTATGCATACACTAGCTCATTTTATCGCATTTATCACTTGTAAAAATCTCAAAAACTCTCCCTTTCCTCCCTCATAAACCCACGGCTCAAAAACCATAACTAGAATCCTATTTGTTTTCTATTTTCTTGATTTTTCAAGTATGCAAGTGTGATCAAGGGTATATTCTAAGGTGTTCTAAGTTGATTTCCAAGTTAGGGTTTTAATTATAAGCAAGGGTTTTCAAGATCTAAGTTAAGGTTTCATAAATCAATATTTGGAGTTTTGATAAGGTTTTTGGGTTTAAATCAAATACTAGGGTTTCTTTTTTATCACATACTTTGTAAGCATTCTACATTCACTCTTTTGATTTTCATACATGTTGATTATGTTCATTCATGTTTCTATACTTACATTATGCAATTTTACATATAAACATCTTGGTTATAAAGTTATATCACCAACTAGTTAGCTTTTATAAACATTTACAAAGAAATCAAAAACACTACACACTTATGATTTTTAGTCATGTGATTAGGTTTATAATTCATAAACTAGCTTATTTGATCTTATGATTATTTCATGATATTGTGAAGAGTTGGATGAGATTATGTTAGTGGATGATTGTGACTGTAGAAGGTGATTGAAATATATAGACTAGTGGTTTTGTGGTATGAAAATGGAGTAGAAATATTAGACGAAAAGTATTACGAAACACCCCTTAGGGACAACAGCTTCTAAGCAGTTAGTTGCGGATTTTTTGACAAGTTAAAACCTTAAAATGTGTTACTATATTACCACGATTCCGTGCATATAAAGAACGCTAAAAACGGACTTAAAACGAATAAGTTATGGCCAAAACTAGATTCGAAACAATACCGGCAAAATAGTTTTTCGGCATAAATTTGGCAGTTTTGTAATTCGTGTTCTTGAGGGCTTTCGGGTCCGAATTGGTTTAATTATAAAGTTAGAAATTTGTTTAGAATGATTTTTTGCTACAAGAGCGCGAGTTTTGAGGCCTAAATGTGTATAACGGATGTGTAAAACCAAAGCAAAGTTGGACTATTTTTCGGAAAGTGTTATAAAATTTCTGCACTAGTTTTCCTGACACGAATAGTAAAATTATATTTTCGGACATCTTCGATCCGTTTGAACGGTAAAAACCTTAGGAAATATTTTTGCATCACTTATATAATATTTATACGCGGTTTAAAAACTTATATATATTATTTTATGAATTAACTAAACTATATATAAATTGTCGTTGCAAAAATAATAAAAGTGGTAACTTGACGTAAACACTATTTTGATTTATTAAAGTTAAACACAAACTATTAGGTGGTGATATAACTATATAAAATACATTGTTGTATTTGTTTTAAATACATTATTCTTACACGACCTATAATTAATTAGGTTGCATTCCGGATCATTTGTGACGATTACCTTGTTGATATTTGCGATAATCAATACTTTCACTTGAGGCGAGTCTCATAGCCCCTATTTTACTTGTTTTGAAATATTTTAGGGGAAAATACATACTCGTTTACATACTTGTTTTCATAGTGTATTTACAAACCCGTTTACATACTCGTTTACATACTTGTTTTCATAGCATATTTACAAACCCGTTTACATACTCGTTTACATACTTGTTTTCATATCGTATTTACAAACTTGTTTACATACTCGTTTTCATACTCGTTTACATACTTGTTTTCATAGCGTATTTACAAACCCGTTTACATACTCGTTTTCATACTCGTTTTCATACTCATTTACATACTTGTTTTCATAGCGTATTTACAAATCCGTTTACATACTCTTTTTCATACTCGTTTACATACTTGTTTTCATAGCGTATTTACAAACCCGTTTACATACTTGTTTTCATAGCGTATTTACAAATCCGTTTATATACTCGTTTACATACATGTTTTCATAGTATACTTACATACACGTTTTCATAACTCGTTTACATGATTGATTCCAAACTCAATTGCATACACATTTTCATAACTCGTTTATATGATTGATTACGAACTCATTTACATACACATTTACATAACTCGTTCACAAACTCATTGTCACACCCCCAAAATCGGACTGCAGCGGATCGATAACATTGGGGTGCGACGTCAAGGCACAAGATACAAGTCATAGAAAACGACCCCAAAAAGAGACGTTTTAAAATATATTTTGAAATGTTTCACATTCGATACAATAAAATATCAGAGTTTGCAAACAGGTCCCAAACAGTTTTAACAAAACACAATGTTTTAAGAAATACAGTTTTATCGAATGTGATAAAATGTAGAGTCTCCAAAGTTCATATCCTTGCGGCTTCCCTCCAAGTAATATACCTGAAATACCTGAGATTAAACATGCTAAAAAGTCAACAAAATTGTTAAGTGAATTCATAGGTTTTAATCATAAAACAATGATTAAGTAAATCAAGTAATGTTATTGTAATCAAACAGTTTAGTGGACCACAAGATTCAAAAGAAATAGTAGACTAATGAGACAAATTCAAAAGTCCAAAATAGTTATTATTGCACTAAGCTCATGACACCGAACCTTAACACGTATTGTGAGAGAGAATTGATGTTGCAGACACCCAAGTATTTTTCTCCGCGAGAGTTGGTGTGGCCAGACACCCAAGTATTTTTCTCCCCGAGAATTGGTGTTGCAGACACCGAACATTAACATATGATAAGAGAGGAAGTTGTAAGAGAGGGTTGATGTTGCAGATGTAACATTCCGTATGTTCAGGTCATTTGCTACGTCATCTATTTTAATAATTATATTTTTTTTCCTTCCTTTTTCGCACGCGTTTACTTTTAATTCTCATTATATAGTAAAATCGCGTAAGCTAAACATCAACAATTAACGTAAACGGACACCAAACAAATTAAAGTTTACGTCAAGCCATCATTATATTATTATTATGAAAGTAATAATTAACTTGTTCATTTTATTTTTATCGGATACGTAAAGTGTATACGTTTCGCGATAAATTGCGTTTAGGCACTCCCGGAACCACAAAAACTTTTCTACGCTTCAACAAATACCCACATTTATACCCAATACATAAAATTTACTCAAATATATCATGTATAGCTCAATATTGCCGAAATTCTTGCAATGTACATAAAGATATACCAAAAACTCTTCCATTTGGTCAATGTTAAACACTACCTCATTAATACCACACCATGCCTTGTTTCTTTGACCTAAAGACCATCCCTAAGACCATATACCATCCCTAGGACCATACCATGTTCCCTTGACCAAGACTTACACCATATTTATACATGTATCTAGTAAGAGAAGTCATTCATGCCTAAACACTTACCAAAAATCACCAAATCTCTCCCTTTTGGCTCCTTATAGCTCACGGCTCACATAGGGCTCCCAACACAATCCATACAAAATTTTATTCAACCCATACACACTTATACACATCCATCCTAAGATATTCTAAGGTGTTTCCAAGCTTTGGCTAAGCATTTTCAAGTATTAATCAAGAAAAGTGAAACTAGGGTTTTAAAATGGAAAGCTAGGGTTTTATATCTAAACAAGGGTTTAGATACTTTGGTTCATCATCTTACATCATAATAAGGTTATCTAAAAACCTTCATGTCCTTACTTTCATCATTTTTATATGTTTACATGTTCTTTATGGCTATATCACCACTTAGGACTTTTTAATATGTAAAAAGAGTTTTCGCTTATGTTTATGAATTTATGCACTTATTCTTATGTCATATGGTTATATATATCATGGAAAAATGAATGTAAAAGTATGTTAACATATGGTTTAAGTATGAACATGTTTAGGTATAAATTAGGGTTTTAAAGGTTTACTTAAGAAAGTTATGATTAAAAGTATACAAATGCCATATAAGGGCTGTTTTAATTCGACCTCATACAGTAGGTTAGACATTATATAAAAATAATACGCCTCATGACGATTCCAAAATGATAAGAAACTTGAAAAACCGATTTATAACGAAAAAGATACGTTAGTTACGAGTTTACGACGAGAAATACTTTTATAAAACTATTTTTATAAAATTTACTATTCATTACAGAAAGTGATATTTTTAAAACATCAAAAATATGATATAACTTTTAATTACGAGATCGTACTCGAAAGAATCGTTAAAAACGGAGCTATAACGAATAAAATACGACGTTTACGAGTTTACGATAACAAAAACTATAAAAATAAGTATATGTCTGTTATGAACAGTAAAAATCACTATTCATCAGAAAAACTAAAATTTTAAAAATGTTATATTTTGATAACTCGACTTAATACGAAGGCGTGGACGTAAGAAACGCGCGAAACGGATTAGAAACGAGAAAGTTACGCCATTTTTACCAAAGTATACTTATAAACATTTTTCGTTATAATTATGTTTTCACTAAAACGAGTAGACGGTGATGTAGCTATATAGAATCATACGTTGTATTAGTTATCAAAGTACTATATTACTAGGGAGTTTCATAATGATGAGGCCTCTTCGGGGTGGCGTATCGACGAGTTGCTGGATTTACGATTTAAAGTGTCCTAGCTCCTCATACGTTCACTACACGACCTCTTAATTATGATAGCCCGAACGATAGTATGATGAGCTATATATTAATCAAAGTGTTTAGTACTTATACGACCTATATTGGATTAGGTTGCCTTCGGATTCCTTCGTGACGCATTTTTCTATTGTGATATACTTTGTGGATTACCATTCACTCGAGGTGAGTTCATAGTCTCGCATTTCAATCTTTTCAATGTTTTATAAACCCGCGAGGGGAATACATGCTCGTTTACAAACTTGTATATTTTACTACAGCATAATTACCTTTCCAATATACTTTGTGAATCATAGCCCTCGTTCTACAATAGTTTTACAAAATCTGCGGGGAATTACATTGCTTAATTACTATTGGCCACAAGTGTATTTCAAAGTATGCTATCTAGTACTGCCTGATAATTAATGCCTAAGTAACCTTATTAGCCGGTGAAGACCAATTTATCATGAACCGATAATTGCTATTATAGTAGCCTGGTGTTATGGATAAAGATCCTAACGGACTAACAACCCCCAACCTTACTTGGGTCACTAGTTTGGATCGGTGCATTTAACATTGAGAAGATGTTAGGTGTTGGCAAGCAATCCTATTTTACCTGATTGGGGCACAAATCTAGTTAAGGCTTCGGTTTCATGAGCATAGTGCAATAATAGAAATGTTTTGGACTTCTAAATATGTTTCAGAGTCTACATAATACTTCGATCTTGTGTCCACCCTTTTTACTGATAAACCTATATTTCACTCAACCTTGTGTTGACTTTTTAAGCATTAATTTCCAGGTCCTAGAGTATGAAGATTGGACGGGAGCCCGAGGCGGATATCAATGAAAGACGGATTCAGTGTTTTATCTAAAGTTTATGCAACTTTTTATTATCTTTAAAAACTTAAGTCATCTTTTTGATTTATGAAGCTTTAGTTTAATTAAGAAGGGTTTATGACTTTAAACTTATGGGACCTAATGTACTAACATCTGATATTTTGCTAAAATGAAATATTATCTTAACACGTCCATATTTGGGTCGTTTCCTATATCTTTGTTTGTGTATCTTTTGAAGTAGCACCCCAAAGTTACCTATTCCGCTGCTACTTGATTTTGGGGGTGTTACAGATGGTACCAGAGCCAAGGTTATAGGGAACTGGGTCATTTTCAAAACCTAGTCTATAACCACAAAGTTTTAAAGAATTTCTTTCCCTTCCATTTTTTAGAAATACATAATCCTCATCTGCTATCCGATATCCACGCGCGCGTATTCCCCGATCTTTACTTACTTTTTTTTGATAGTCATTATTGCATTATATATATATAATCTTATATATATAATACTTGGTTTAAATTCGATCTCTTACGTTTATCTTCTGACATATCGATATCTATTTCTATCGGTCAATTATGTGAATATTGACTATCCTGATTAATTTATGATTATTTATATCATTCTCCATTATTTACCATGTGCCATAACTCTGCATACTTTTACAAATTCTTAACGAATTGTGTACTTGTATTGCCAGAATCATGCCGCCTAGAAGATTTAAGAAGAAAATCCTGTTAGGAAGATAAGTGGAAAATAAGCGTGTTGGCTAAAGCCATTGAAAATATGAAAAAACTAGAGCTACACATACAATACTGGTGGATCAGGATCAACAAATACATGGAGGAACTGTTGTAACCGAGATGCATGGATTTTCAGATAAGACATTTATGAATGGCAAGCCTCATCTTGTGCAAGGGGATTGAAGGCGTGTAGTCGGACTGAAACGTTGGTTTATCGGAAAAAGATGGAGCAAGTTGTTTTGAAACTGCAAATGTGCTGAAATGACAAAGTAAAAGGTTTTGCCATGTTGCACGCACGAGGTCGTGCTCTGGACCTGGTGTAACGGAAATGTTCAGACATTGGCTTGCTAATGCTAATCAATCCCCGGAGCAACGTGAAAGCTATGATGACCACTGAATACTGCCCAGCAACTGAAATCCAAAGGATAGAACAAGAGCTTTGGACTCTGACTCTGAAAGGAGATGATATTAAAGCTTACAACAATCGTTTCCACGAATTGGCCTTGATGTGTCATGAATTGGTGCCTACTGAAAAGAAGAAGATTGAAAGGTATAATCTGGGTTTTCCTGAAAAGAAACAAAGAAACATCACATCTTCAAACCTGCGAACCTTGCATGAAGGCATCAACATGGCCCGTGAACTGGTCGAGCAAGCAGTTCAGGGTAAGGCTGCAAGAATTGGGGAAAGCAATAAAAGGAAGTGGGAAGACAACCAGAGAAACAACAATAACAATAACCATAACTACAACAACAACCACAACAACAACAATAACCACAACAACAACAATAACCGCAACCGAAACAACAATCATCACCAGCAACAAAACAGGAGACCAAAAACTAGCAGGGCATATGCTGCAGCCCCAGCTAGAGGAAAGATTTATGCTAGAAATTTACCAAAGTGCAACTGGTGCAACTTACATCATCATGGACCGTGTCCTCAAAAGTGCCAGAGATGTCAAAGAATTGGTCACATGGAGAAGGATTGTAGAGTTAGGCTTTAGGGTGCAGGTAATGACTTCCTGCAGAATGTGACATGTTTCGGGTGTGGTGAGAAAGGACATTTCAAGGATAAGTGTCCGAAAGCAGGGAACCAGCAAAATGATGGAGCTCGTGGGAGAGCTTACGTGGTGGTTGAAAATCCACAGCAGAATCCGAATGTGGTCACGGGTACGTTTCTTCTTAATGATCACTACGCTTGTATTCTCTTTGATTCGGGTGCTGAGAAGAGTTTTGTATCTTCTGCGTTTACGCATTTTATTAATATTGCCCCTGCCACTCTAAACACTAGCTACGAAGTAGAGTTAGCAGACGGAAAAGTCGTTAGCACCAATACCATTTTACGTAGTTGCACCTTAGTCTTGTTAAATCACGTGTTCAAAATAGACTTGTTGCCAACCCGGCTAGGAAGTTTTGATGTTATCATTGGAATGGATTGGTTGGCATATCACCGAGCTCTCATCGATTGTTATGAGAAGATTGTCCGTATTCCTCTTCCGAATGGCAAGATTCTTGAAGTTCAAGGCGAGAGGCCGGAAAAGGATCTTCGTTCACTTGCATGTATCAAGGCTGATGAGAAAAAGCTTGATGACATACGTGTTGTCCGAGACTTCCCTGAGGTATTTCCAGACGATCTGTTAGGTTTACCTCTTGTGCGAGAGATAGAATTTCACATTGATCTGATTCCAGGCGCATCGCCAGTTGTTAGATCTCCATACCGGTTAGCCCCTTCAGAAATGTTAGAATTGTCGAACCAGCTTAAAGAACTTCAAGAAAAGGGTTTTATTCGACCAAGTCACTCACCATGGGGAGCACCCGTGCTCTTTGTCAAGAAGAAAGACGGTTCGATGAGAATGTGTATTGACTACAGGGAACTAAACAAGTTGACTATAAAGAACCGTTACCCTCTCCCCAGAATTGATGACTTGTTTGACCAATTACAAGGTGCGTGCTGTTTCTCGAAGATAGATCTTCGCTCAGGATATCATCAGTTGAGAGTCCGAGAGGAAGATATACCGAAGACCGCGTTTAGAACCCGATATGGGCACTTTGAGTTCACAGTCATGCCATTTGGACTGACAAACGCGCCAGCAATATTTATGGACTTAATGAACCGCGTCTGCAAGCCGTATTTGGACAAATTTGTAATTGTGTTCATTGACGACATCTTAATCTACTCAAAGTCAGAAGAAGAACATGAAGTCCACCTGAAGACGATTTTAGAACTTACTAAGAAAGGAGGAAGTTGTATGCCCAAATTTTCAAAGTGCGAATTTTGGTTTACAGAAGTTCAGTTCCATAGGGACATGTGGTCAACGTAAGTATCCACGTGGATCCTTAGCAAGTGAGTCGGTCAAGACTGGATGACCCTGAGTTACAAATTAAATATTACAACAACAGAAATCGGTCTTTTCTAGGATTGGCAGGATACTACGGAGGATTTATTGAGGAATTTCTCAAGATCGCCAAGCGCCTCACCTGTTGACTCAAAGGATAGGCTTATGTGTGGGGCGATAAGCAAGATGAAGCTTTCCAAATTCTGAAGGAGAAACTATGCAATGCTCCTGTGTTAGCACTCCCCGATGGACCCGACGACTTTGTGGTCTATTGTGATGCATCAAAACAAGGTTTTGGGAGCGTGCTGATGCAGCGAGGCAAAGTGATAGCATATGCGTCAAGACAGTTGAAGAAGCATGAGAAAAATTATACCACCCATGACCTGGAATTGGGTGCGGTGGTGTTCGCTCTTAAAATCTGGAGACATTATCTTTATGGGACAAAAAGTGTTATCTACACTGACCACAAGAGTCTCCAGTACATATTTGACCAGAAAGATTTAAATATGCGCCAAAGGCGGTGGATCGAGCTACTCAGTGACTACGAGTGTGAGATCAAATACCACCCGGGCAAGGCGAACGTGGTGGCAGATGCCTTGAGCAGGAAAGAAAGACTCAAGCCAAGACGAGTACGTGCTATGAGTATTACTATTCATTCTGGACTTAAGACTAAGATTTTGGAAGCACAGAGCGAAGCTTCCAAGGATCTCAAAGCCCCAACTGAATGGTATGTAGGATTAGTAAAACACTTTGAGCAACAGAAACTGATTGGTGTAATTTACTCTTTGATTGTATCTGGATTCCATCCGTTGGTGGTGTAAGGAAAAATTGATCATTGGAGATGAAGCTCATACTTTTAGATATTCAGTACATCCGGGTGCGGATAAGATGTACTATGATCTGAGAGACTTGTATTGGTGGCCTGGTATGAAGAGAGACATTGCCGAGTACGTTAGCAGATGTCTTACATGTTCTAAGATTAAAGCTGAACATCAGAAACCCTCAGGATTTCTTCAGCAACCAGAAATTCCTGAGTGGAAATGGGAAAAGATAACAATGGACTTTGTCACAAAGTTGCCTAAAAGTAGCAGTGGGCATGATACGATTTGGGTCGTTGTGGATAGATTTACCATTTAGACACACTTATTACTATTCGTGGAAGGACTACAAGACGGTGAAAGTTAGCAAGATTTATACAATGAGATTGTAGGGAGACATGGTGTGCCCAGTATCAATTCATTTCAACCGTGAGGTTGATTCACGTCACACTTATGGCTAAGCTTTTCAGGAAGGTTGGGTACAGATTAGACATGGGTACGGTCTTACCACCTCGACCGACGGTCAGACATACTTGTGAGCGTAATATTTTGACGCTGGAGGATATGCTTCTAGCTTGTGTTATGGAATTTTGGTGGCAGTTGGGATACCTCATCTCCTTTGATTGAGTTTTTTCTCTAATTAACAGTTATCACAAGAGCATTAAGTGCGCACCCTTCGAAGCTCTGTACGGGCGGAAATGTAGATCCCCCGTGATATGGACTGAAGTGGGAGAAAGTCAGCTTATTGGACCAGAAATTGTGCAAGAAACGACAGAAAAGATTGTTCAAATCAAGGAAAGATTGAAGACGGCTAGGAGTCGCCAGAAAAGCTATGCTGATAAGAGGCGTAAACCTCTTGAATTCCAAGTTGGAGACCGAGTGTTACTTAAGGTATCTCCATGGAAGGGAGTGGTACGATTTGGTAAGAAAGGAAAGCTAGCACCATGATATGTGGGACCATTTGAAATCGTAGAGTGTGTTGGACCGGTGGCTTATCGGCTGAAGTTACCCCAGGAGCTAAGTTGTGTCCACGACACGTTTCATGTGTCAAACCTCAAGAAATGCTTGGCTGAGCCAGATGTTCAGGTGCCTTTGGATGAGATCGAGATTGATGAAAATCTGCGATTTGTCGAAGAGCCTATTGAGATCGTAGAGCGGGATGTGAAGAAGCTAAAGCGAAGAAGAATCCCATGGTACAATGTTCGATTGTAACTCTAGAGCAAGGAGATTTGAGTAACTTGGAACTGTGAAGACCCAATGTCGGAAAATGATCCAAATCTTTCTCTCCCGAACCCGTACCTTCTTCAGGTGTTGCAACCTGAGCCTTACAAGGCTCTTCTAACCGGAGGAGACTGTAACATTCTGTATTTTCAGGTCATTTACGACGTCATATATTTCACTGATTATTTTTTTTCTTTTTTTCGCGTACGCGTTTGCTTTTAATTTTAAGTGTTAAGTTAAATCGCGTAAGCTAAAAATCAACAATCAACGTAAACGGACACCAAACGAATTAAAGTTTTCGTCAAGCAAGCAATATATTATTTTATCTTTACGAAAGTAATAATTAACTTTTATATTTTTTTATTGGTTACGTAAAGCGTTTACGTTTCACAATTAAATACATTTAGGCATTCGCGAAACCACCAAAACTTATCTACACTTCAACAAATACCCATTATTATACCCAATACCCAAATTTTATTTATTTCTTACTCAACCTTATCCCAAAAATCAGCCCCTCATAAATAAACACATAAAATCCCCACTAACTCTACTTTGTTTAATATATAATAAGATTTACCCTTGTATTTTAGCCACCCTTATGTCTCTCTTGCTTCATTTCACACGCCAAACACACACTGTTTTACATACTTGACCTATCTTGTCCTATGTTGTCCCTAAACCATTTGTTTAATGTATATGTCATACTTGTTTTGACCATAAAAGAAAGTAGAAGACTTGACATTTCATTTCACAAGCAAAATCAAATACACACATTCTTTTTTTTTATCCTTGGTCCACGGCAGTAGCACAAAGAAAAGGGAGTCCAAGCTTTGGTTAGTTATTTGGCAAGTTTACTTTGATTTTTCAAACAAGACATCAAGTAATATCAAGTGGGTTTAGGTTAGATCAAACATAAGGGTTGCACAGGATTAGTGTGTTCATCTCATCTTTTTCATTCACTCAAGGTTTACACAAAAACTCTACTCTTTCATTTTATTTATTTACTTTAAATTACATGTTTATTATATTGTTAATCACCACCTAGGTTTTTCATTAAGTTATAAAAATGATTTCTACACTAATATATGGCTCGAACCACTTTTGTATACACATGCTATGATGTTGTGAACATGCTAAGTATGAAGTATATACATCACACAGGTGTTAGATTTATCTATACAAGTATACATGGAAGTATTGATATGAACTGTATTTGGAAAATTTTATAAATCAAAGTAAATATGTAAACTTGATGATCTTGTGATTTTGGACAAAATATTGAATTAGAAGTAGAGGACCACTAAGTATAGGATAAAAATTAGTGCAATGGACAGTCAGAAGGACTTGTGGTATTTTAATCTTCGCTAAAAAAGTCATGAATGATTACAAAGTTAATTATATTTATATTTACTTTTGTAATAAAATACCAAAATTTCACTGTTTTAATTCGGAAATATAAACTCCTCCAGATTACATTTTTATAAAATAGTACGTCTCATGACGATTCCAAAAAGGTAAGAAAGTCGAAAAACCGATTTATAACGAAGGAGATACGACGATTACAAGTTTACGATAATTAATATTTTTATAAAAATAATTTTATAATAGTTTTCTGTTCATCTGGAACATTTATTTGTTGGAAAAAATCATAAATAATTATAACTTTTAATTAACGAAGAAGAATTTGCTCGAAGAATCGCTAAAAAAACGAGTTAAACGAGGTAAGATACGACGTTTCAAGTTATCGAATGAAAATACATTATTTATAAAAGCTGTGAAAACCCGTAAATTGCTTCCAGCAGCTACTGAAAATCAGTTTCGATGAGCCTTGGGTTTATGATTGAGCCGATTGTGTGTAAATCTACATAAGTGTTCGGAACAACATTTTACATAAACTTGCCAATGTTCATATTTTTCGGATGTATAGCTTTGTAAACACTAGACACTTTTACTGACTTGATATTTTTACAGTTTTGCATTATAATATTTTTTTTCAAACGATTAAACTACTTATGGCTGATACATTATTCGAATAATAAGAATGTTAAACCAAGTTTTTTGACAAATAAATAAATAATTTGGGACAAGTATTACTATTTTACGTAGTTGTACAAATTCATGGATTTTATTTAACAAGTACGATTTGAATATCGTTCGACCTACAAATTAAACAAAAGTATTATGTTGGTTGTTGTAACTTTATTAACATGCTGATGTAGTATCTTATTATAATTCATTTATAATTATCTACGACACTATATTTATTGGTCGCATTTCAATCAGGTATCTGCGTGACGTGCTTACTTATTCGATATTCATTATTACGTTGATATCGCTGAGGTGAGTTCATAAACCCCCTTTTTTACTCGTGATTGTTTTTACAAAATCTACGGTGTGAATCTACATTACTTTTACTATTGGACACAATATTTTTCTAAGTGTTTTACTAAGTGTTATGCTATCAGATTACTGCCTGAATATTGTGCTAGTTACCTTATTGCCGTGATAGTCCCTTTTTATTACATGAAATGTTAATTGATATTGTAGTAAGCGCGAGTGTTGTGGATAGATCTATCGGGACTGACAATCCCCACCTTTCCTTGGGTCACTTGTTTGATCAAGGTGCATTTAACATTGAGAGGTGTTAGGTTGTTGGAAAGCTTCCTTATTCGACTGGGGCACAAATTCTAGTGAAGGCTTCGGGGTCATGAGATTAGTGCAATAATAAACGTTTTTTTTGATCTACTGAATATGTTTCAGAGTTCACAATTACTTCGAGCTTGTGGTCCACCATTTTTATCGATAAACCTATGATTTCACTCAACCTTTGTGTGTTGACTTTGTAGCCTGTAATTTCTGGTACTAGGGCATGAGATGGAGGGGAGCCGTGGCGGATATCAATGAAGACGGGATTCTTGTGTTTGTTTTTTCTAAGTTCTATGACAACTTTTATTATTTTTAAAAACTTAGTAATCTTTTGGGTATTATGAAGAGCCTTTTGTTTAAAACTAATATGTACTTGATATGTTTATGACTTTAAAACATATGAGACCTTATGTATGAACTCTGATATTTTGTATGGCATCGATTGAAATTTTATCTTTAAAACGTCCATTTAAGGTCGTTTCCTAGTTATTGATCTTGTTGTTTTATTTGACGTAGCACCCCAATGTTACCATTCCGCTGCTACCTGATTTTGGGGGTGTTACACACATATAGGCTATTTAGGCGATTTCCTAAGTGTTGCCTTCTTGAACTATCTATTCATGCTAATCAATTAAGTCTTGAAATGATGTACATGCCAAGTTCTAAAGTTATATCAATCACCGACACAATATATATTTTGGTGGATTTTTGAATAATATGATGGAAATGGAATATTAGGCTTAAATGAATCACAATGCAATAATAAAGGATAATGTGCATTCGACAAAGATTAATTCTAGTTATTTAAGAAAAAATTGTCAAAAATTTTAAAATTTGGTCAAATTTTTTATAAGAAAACTAGAGAAATTCGTAAGGCAAAATACATACTTCAAGTATTAATTCTACTCCCATCCCCCCACTTGATTTGTACAATGTATTGTACTTTAAGGAAATGAAATAAATTGGAATGAGTAGAACTTTAAAGACAAGAAAACTCCTCATGAGCATTGCTTCGAGATTGAAAAATTGGCGGACTTCTTTTAAATTATCTATGTCTTCCCACAAGCTTTTTATCCCCTGTGATCATAAAAACAAACCAAAGCATAAAATCGTTCTACAAGAATTATAAAGTGTACAGGAAATACAAATCTAACTCACTTTTGTAGGAGTCACGATTGCATTTAGCATATGCAACAAGCCTTTTAAACCACTTGGTGACCCAAGTGGACGAGTTTAGTCTCGTGAGGGCTTCCATAGAACATACTCACAAAGTCCATTTACATATACAAGGTTTAGACATGTTTAAAACTAAAAATTTTATGATTCCAGAAGGAGGTTACGGCGTAACTCTGGTGGTTACGTCGTAATCAAGTAGTACATTTTTTAAGTTTTAAGGCGTTAAGCGAAAATGACAATGGATTATGTCGTAACTATAGTGGTTACGGCGTAAACTAAATTCGTTACGCTGTAACTGCTGCAGATTCAACAAAGTTACCACATGATTATGAGTCGAGCTGGTCTTGATAATTGCCTCCCAACCCTATCAATTTCGACGATAGCGATGAAGAAGACGAAGAACCTACACCACAACCGAAAATTCAAAATCCAAAACCAATTAAGGAAACTACATTACCCAAACCATACAAACTAAAAATCATGTATCCTCAACGTCTAAGAAAAGAAAAAAATGGAAGCTTAATACGGAAAATTTCTTGACGTAATCCGCGCAGTTCGAATCAATGTACCTCTTATCGATGTCTTGGCAGGAATGCCTAATTATGGAAAATTTGTTGGGAATTACGTTTTCCTAACTTAGTACCAACAGTACAAATAGTTAGTACTGATAGTTATAGTTAGTACTGACAGTACAAAGTGTTAAGTACTGATCAGTTAGTTAGTACCGATAGTAGAAAATAGTTAGTACCGTTTAAGAGATATGTATGAGATATTTTAGGAAAAGATATGTACGCGTTTTGTAAGCCTGTTAGGGTTTATCCTTAGTCTATAAAAGGATCCCTCTTGGCATAGTTAGATATGAGCTCAATATATCTCATACAAAATCATATCTCAATAGTTAGTAATCTGTAATCACTCAAAGCAGATTAATAGAAATTATTATTTAGTTTTTCATTGTTCTTCTTAGTACTTGTGTTAAGATTCCGCATTAACACATAGTATTCATAATCAGTGTTTCTACATAGTCAACTGTATTTATACATCTTGGCTATCATCCTTAATAGGCTGCAGAGATCTATTCAACAAGGGACTCACAAGTGGTATCAGAGCCTGTGAGAAACTCTGAATAAGAAGAACAAATAAATCCAGTTATAAACCTTCATCCTTCAAAACTAAACATGTCTGGATCACAAGATGAAATTCCACCACCACCACCACCTCCACCATCATCATCACAAACACCAACCCAACAAACTCCTCATACAGTATCAACTATCAAGCTGCCTATTCTCAAAAAGGGAGAATATGATATATGGGCTATGAAAATGAAACACTATTTGCCCATACAGACTATCCAATCTGGGAGGTTATATAAAATAGGAATGGTCCTGTATCAATCACTACAGATACATTAGGACAAATTAAGGTTTTGCCTCCCAGAATTGCAGAAGAGATTGTAGCTAGAGAAAGAGAGAGAAAAGCAAGGACCACCTTGCTTATGGCCTACAGGAAGATCAACTAGCTAAATTCCATAAGAAGACTGATGCCAAAAGAGATGTGGGCTACCATCAAATCTTAGAATTTAGTGGAAATGAGAATCCAAGAAGATGCAAAAGTAATATCTTGAAGCAACATTTATGAAGGATTCTCTGTATCCAACACAGAAGGCTTCACAAGGCTATAGACAAGTTCAAAGTCCTTCACTATTCAGTTAGAGATTCATAGAGTAGGTGTATCTACTGAGGATGAAAATCAAAAGTTTCTAAGATCTCTACCTTCTGCTTGGTCATAAGTTTCCTTAATTATGAGAACCAAACCAGGAGTAGACAGTCTCAGTTTTGATGATCTGTACAATAATCTCAGAGTCTTTGAGAGTGATATAAAAGGCTCCACTGCATCATCTTCTAGCCCGCAAAATGTAGCATTTGTCTCTGAAAACACCAGCAGTACTAATGATGTTAGTACCGCTTATTGTGTTCCCAATCCTTCTGGTCAAAACTTAAAGTATGAGCAAACATCATCATACTCATTACTTGCAAATCAATCAAGTTGCCCTCAACTGGATCATGAGGACTTGGAACAGATTGATGAATATGACCTTGAAGAAATGGACTTGAAGTGGCAAGTGGCCATGATCTCAATGAGAATGAAAAAGTTTTACAAGAAGACTGGTAGAAAACTACAATTTGATGCAAAAGAACCAGTTGGCTTTGATAAAACCAAAGTTGAATGCTACAATTGCCATAAGACATGGCATTTTGCTAGAGAGTGTAGAATCAAGGGAAATCAAGACAACAGGAGGAGGGATGCATGGAATTCAGGAACCAAGGATGGGAGCAGAACTGGACAGAAGGAGGATTCTAAAGCATTGGTGACAATTGATGGAGAAGGTGTAGATTGGACAAATCATTCAAAAGATGAAGATTATGCTTTGATGGCTTGCAACAGCTCAGACTCAGACACAGAGGTAATTTCCTGTTCAAATAAGTGTAAAGAGTCTTATGCTAATCTTAAAAAACTATATGATGCTCAGAGAGAACAACTTAGTGATGCAAGCATAGAAATAAAGGCATATTCTTAAGGTCTTAAGAAAGTTGAAGCACAGTTAGTTGCTCATCAACAAGGACAACTTTGGTATGAACAAAAGATAAAATTTATAAAGATAGATTTAGATGATAAAACAGATGTTCTCACATACCATAAGAAATTATTAGCAGAAGCTCAAAAGGAAAAAGAAGATTTAAAGGCTAAAGTAGAAAAATGGCATAACTCTTCTAAGAATCTTAGTAAACTGCTAAATACCCAAATGAGTGCTAATGATAAGTTTGGGCTTGGGTATGGAGATCATAGATATGATGGTATTTTAAGCTATGAGAATGAAGTGTTACAGAGTGTTTTTATGAATAAAGAGAGTGAGTTAGAAAAACAACCTTTGTATGACAGGTTTGTTACAGCAGAAGGAATGCATGCTGTACCCCCACCCATGACAGGGAATTATATGCCCTCTGGACCTGACATTGAAGTAGATTACTCACAATTTACATATGGTCCAAAACAGACTCAACCTAGTGAATCTGAATCCCAATCAAGTGAATTTGATACCTGTGAATCTAACATTAGTACATAACCCTCTGAATTAGTGTCTGAACCAGTTGTCAATGAATCTAATGTAGAATGTCAACCTAAGGTCTGGTCTGATGCTCCTATTATTGAGGAGTATGAATCAGATAGTGAAGATGAGTATGTGTCTATACCAATAAAAGAAAAAGAAACACCTAGTTTTGCTAACCAGCAAGTAAAAACTCCCAGGGAAACTGTTAAGGATCAGGTCACACATAGTCAAAAACCTAAAGTTGATAAGAAAGAATTGGGGTATAGGTTTACTGTTAGAGCATGTTTTGTATGTGGTAGTCTTAATCATTTAATCAGAGATTGTGATTTCCATGAGAAGAGGATGGCAAGAAAAGCTGAGTTAAACAATGGGTGGAACAATGTGCAAAGAGTGAATAAACAAAACCAATTTGTTCCTTCAATAGTACTAACTAGAACTGGTAAAATTCCAGTTAATACTGCTAGAGCTAGCGGTACTAAACATTTTAGTACTGCTAGGTAAAGTTTTAACAGACAGACAGTACCAACTAGTACTGCTATGAAAGTTAATACTAGTAAGCCCATTGTCAATAAAGTTAGACCAACAAATGTTTTTCACAAAACTCATTCACCATATTCAAGGCCTTTCAAAAAGACAACAGTTCTTAGAACATATTTTTTAAAACAAAAAGTTAATACTGCTAAAGTAAATGTAGTTAGTACTTTTGGAGGAAAAAGGGAAACTGCTGATAAGTTCTCAGCAGGTTGTAATTGGAGATCACAAAGATACAACTGGCACAATGTCTCCAAATACAATGGTGGATCGAGTCTTAGTAAATTGTTACACGTTTCAAAGATTCCACTAGGCAAGACTCAAGCCCAAACAGGCTTGGGCCCTAAGAAAACTAATCTCTTCTATTTGATGTGTCAGGATTATCCACAAGAGCTTTAAGAATAAAGGCAATTTAGTTGATATGGCTGTTCCAGCACATGATTGGAAACAAGTCGACTTGCAGAATATAAGACTTTAATGGTGGCCCTGTTGCTTTTAGAGGTAGTAAAGGATATATCACTGGTAAAGGTAAAATCAAAACTGGTAAGTTAGATTTTGAGGATGTATGCTTTGTGAAAGAACTTTAGCATTTCAATCTTTTCTTTGTGTCATAAATATGTGACAAAAAAGAACAAGGTTCTGTTTACTGACTCTGAATGTCTTGTTTTGTCTCTTGAGTTTAAGTTACCTGATGAAAATCAAGTAATTACTTTAAATCTCCCAGGAAAAACAATATGTACAGCTTCAATTTAGAGAACATTGTTCCTTCAGGAGGATTGGCTTGTTTAATTGCAAAGGCCATAACTGATGAATCTAACAAATGGCATAGGAGGTTGGGTCATGTCAATTTCAAAAACTTAAACAAACTTGTAAAGGGAAACCTAATCAGAGGTTTACCTTCAAAGATTTTTCAAAATGACCACACTTGTGTTGCTTGTCAGAAAGGAAAGCAACACAAGGCCTCCTGTAAGGCCAAATCAGTAAGCTCTATTAGCCACTCCTTACAACTTCTTCATATGGATTTGTTTGGACCTACATCTGTAAGGAGCTTAAACTATAAGACCTATTGCCTAGTTATCACTGATGATTTTAGCAGGTTTAGTTGGGTATTTTTCTTAAGAACTAAGGATGAAACTAGTGGAATCCTTAAGGACTTTATAAGACAAATTGAGAACCAATTGAATCAAAAAGTTAAAACTATTAGATGTGATAATGGTACAGAATTTAAGAACAAGGATGTTATTGAATTCTGTGGGTCAAAAGGGATCAAGAGGGAATATAGTAATGCCAGAACTCCACAACAAAATGGAGTTGCTAAGAGAAAGAACAGGACCCTTATTGAGGCTGCTAGGATCATGCTTGCAGATTCATTTTTACCTAACACTTTTTGGCATAAGCAGTTATACAGCTTTTAAGTTCTAAATAGGAGTAATAGTGACCAATCCTCACAATAATACACCTTATGAACTTTTAACTAGTAAAATACCAATTATAAGTTATATAAGACCTTTTGGGTGCCATGTGACCATCTTGAATACCATTGACCACCTTGCGATGTTTGCTAGGAAAATTCATATAAAGTGTTTTTAGTTAGGTGGGGGGGGGTATTCTCTACAAAGCAAGGTTTTTAGGGTATACAATTTAGAAACCAAAAGAGTTGAAGAAAACCTACACATTACCTTTCTAGAGAACAAACCAAATGTTGCAGGGAAAGGACCAACTTGGCTTTTTGATCTTGATTATTTGACTGGTTCTATGAATTATTAACCTGTAAGATCAAGGAATCAAGCTAACAATTATGCAGGTCCACAAGAAGCTACTAACAATGCAGGTACAGAAGACATTATTGATGCAGGGGATTCTGAAAAAGAGGATGAATCTGCACAAGACTGCTTTGTACTGCCAATATGGACTTCTTATTCTTCAACAATCACTCCTGATTTAAAGACAGATGCAAAGAGAGCAGGTCCAAGTGAGGAAGAACAAGTCTTTTTAGATGAACTTGAAAGACTTAAGAGGCAAGAAAAGGAGGCTAATGAGGAAGCTGAAGCTCTGAGGAAGAAGTTTGCACAAGACACTGAGAACTTGGTTATACAAGCAGGAGCTGCTAGGGCTAGCAGTACTAACATTTTTAGTACTGTTAGCACACCAGCTAAAGCTAGCAGTACTAACTTAGTTAATACTGTTAGCACACCAGTTAGTACTACCAGTTCTCATGAGGGACTAACTCTTTCTGATCCAACAAATCCTGAACAAGATGATTCAGAAATACCTCCACTTGAGGACATTTATCAAAATTCACCTGATGGTATTTTTACTACTTCATCTTATGATGATGAGGGTGTAGAGGCTGACTTCACAAACTTGGAAACTGTTATGATTGATAGTCCTATTCCCACATCAAGGATTCACTCTTCTCATCCTCCAGCACTTATTCTTAGAGATCCAACCTTGGAATGTTTTTTTTTGTTTTTATTTTTGTTCAAACAAGAAGCAAAGTGAATAAATGTTCTAGAGCTCATGCTTTTGTTAGCTATGTTCAAAAGCAAAGGAGAAACAATCATAAGGACTTCCAGCATTGTTTATTTCATGTTTCTTGTCTCAGAATGAACCCAAGAAGATTTCAAAAGCACTTGAAGATAAAAGTTGGGTTGATGCTATGCAAGAAGAATTGCTGCAGTTTAAGATACAGAAAGTTTGGGTCTTAGTAGATTTGCCTTATGGGAAGAAGGCTATCGATACAAAGCGGGTTTATCAAAATAAGAAGGATGAGAGAGGAGTTGTTGTCAGAAATAAAGCAAGGTTAGTTGCTCAGGGACATAGGCAAGAGGAAGGTATAGACTATGATGAGGTTTTTGCTCCTGTGGCCAGGATTGAAGCCATAAGGATCTTTTTAGCCTTTGCCTCATACATGGGTTTTATAGTCTATCAAATGGATGTGAAAAGTGCCTTCCTTTATGGCAAAATTGATGAGGAGGTATATGTGTCTCAACCACCAGGTTTTCTAGATCCTAAACATCCTCAGAAAGTCTACAAAGTTGTAAAAGCTCTCTATGGGCTACATCAAGCTCCAAGAGCCTGGTATGCTACTTTATCTACTTTCTTGTTGCAGAATGGATACAGAAGAGGAACCATTGACAAGACTCTCTTCATAAAGAAGGACAAACATGATATCATACTAGTTCAAGTTTATGTGGATGATATCATCTTTGGGTCTACAAAGAAATCTTGGTGTGATGAATTTGAGGCATTAATGAAGAGTAAATTTCAGATGAGTTCCATGGGAGAGCTTACTTTCTTTCTCGGATTACAAGTCAAACAGAAGGAAGATGGTATCTTTATTAGTCAGGATAAATATGTTGCAGAAATCCTAAAGAAGTTTGACTTTGCCAATGTTAAGACTGCTATACACTATTTAGAACTCAGAAGCCTTTATTCAAGATGAGGAACTAGTGATGTGGATGTTTATCTCTAAAGGTCCATGATTGTGCGTCTTAATGTACTTAAATGCTTCTAGGCCTGATATTATGTTTGTAGTCTATGCTTGTTCTAGGTTTCAGGTCACTCCAAAGTCCTCCCATCTAAGTGCTGTCAAGAGAATTTTTAGGTATCTAAAGGGCAAACCCAAACTAGGTCTTTGGTATCCTAAAGTGAACCTTCATTGACTGGAATCCTACGCAGATAGTGACTAAGCCTGGAGCAAATCATTGATGGGAAAAAATCAACAAACAAGAGTTGTTAATTCTTGGCAGGCAGAACTCGTTTCTTGCAATGGCAAAAAGCAAACCATTGTGGCTACTTCTATTATGGAGGCAGAATATGTTGCTGCTGCAAGCTGCTGTGGGCAAGTTTTGTGGATTCAAAATCAAATGTTAGACTATGGGTTCAACTTCATGAACACAAAGATCTACATTGATAATGAAAGCTCCATATACATTGTAAAGAATCCAGTATATCATCCCAAATTAAAGCATATTGCTATTAGGCACCACTTCATAAGAGATGCTTATGAGAAGAAACTTATCCAGGTGCTTAAAATCCACACTGATGACAATGTAGCTGATCTACTCACCAAGGCATTTGATGTAAGCAGGTTCCAGTTCTTAGGTGTTTCTATTGGGATGATAAATCCATAAGCTGCATTGGTTAAAGGGAGGCAATATGATGTGTTGTATAGTTTGTATGAAGTTTTGGTGTACGGACACATTTTAACCATAGGTGATGCTTTTCAAACGGTTTGAGAGGATTTAGAGAGTCATTGAGAAGAGTTATTGATGGTACTGAAGCACTCCTGTTACCTACATTGTTCATTCTTTGGTTGGACACCATTTGTACCGACAGTGCAAAGTTAGTACCACTGGGCCAAGTTTGTACCGCTATAGAGACGTTGAAGCAAAATACAGCCAAGGGTACAAAGTGTAAATTGCAATGGTTTCCTTGAAATTAGGTCTCCTAAACCTATATAAACCTATCTCAATTGCATAGTTCTTTACGCAATCTCTCTCTACTACATTCATATATACAAGCCCTAATACCTCTCTTAACGACGATCACTATTACGACTACAATGGCTGTACTTGATTCATGTCCTAAGTACAATATGGTTGCGTATCTAGAGAAGACTGAAGGGAATGCAGAGTTTCATGAGATTATTGATTTTCTTACGCGCAGTTCAATTCATCATGCTCTCACTGTAAGTCCAGTTGTTTCTACTACATTTGTTGAACAGTTTTGGACGTCTGCTAAGTCTAAAATAATCAACAATGTTAGGCACATTACTGCCAAAGTAGCTGGCAAGCCTGTGTCTATCTCTGAGGCATCAATAAGAAGTGATCTTCTTTTTGATGATGCTAATGGGATAGACTCACTACCTAATCAGGCTATATTTGATGTTATACAGCTAATGGGATATAAGGGGGATTTAACAGTGTTAACATTTAACAAAGCTTTGTTTTCACCCCAATGGAGGTTTTTATTTCATACAATGAATCATTGTCTTAGTTCAAAAAGCACCTCTTGGGATCAAATTCCTACTAATATTGCCACTGCTGTCATTTGCTTAACATCTAATCAGAAGTATAATTTTTCTAAATTAATTTTTGATGGTATGATTAGACATTTAGATGCTAAGAAGAAGTTTGTAATGTACCCACGTTTTATTTCTATCTTTTTAGATAACCAACTAGCTAATGTACCTGTACCTTTAGATCATTTTCCTGTAAATGCTTTAACAAGTAAAGTCTTTTCTTTCATGGTTAAAAAGGGTAAACATTTCTCAGGGAAAGTCACCCCTTTATTTGCTGCTATGTTGGTACAACCAACAGAGGATGAGGGTGCCCCTTCAGAAAGACAATCTGAAGCACAACCTACACCCTCTCCTAGACCCTCTGAGCCACACACTAGTGAACTTCCTGCTGAGCCACAACCAGACTCATCTCCTGCTCACACTAGTGAAGTACCTATTGAGCCACAGACTGACCCTAGACCTTCACCCTCTACAATCATTCCTGATTCTATTCCAGAAAGTTCTGGTGGGAATCTTGGAGGTCATTCATCCAGTGATAAATCCCTTTCAGGGAATGAGGGTGAAATGACACTCCAAAGTGTCTATGATCTTTGTCTCTCTTTATGTGCACAGGTTTCAGATCAAGCCAAGGAAATACAACACTTGAAGGCTCAGATCAAAAAGCTTAAGAAGCAAGCTAAACCTGTAATCAAACACCACAGAGCATGGATGCACAGTGTCTCCTTGAAGCAAAGATTGGCAAGAAAGAAATCCTCAAAGAAACAATGGGTGCACAAAGAGTCTGTATCCAAACAAGGGAGGAAGTCTGCTAAAGGTGAACCTTTATTCCATAGAGATCCTCTATTTCATGATATTCCTGAAGATACACTTGATCATATAGAAACTGAGAATGCTCAAGTTGTGGGGAGGACAAGAGATATAGTGGGTAAAGAGAAGGAGATTGATGAAAATATACTTAGTACTGAAGATGTACTTAGTACTGCTCAGGAGAAAGTTAGTACTGACAAGGAGAAAGTTAGTACTGACAGACCAATAGTTAGTACTGACGGATCCAAAGTTAGTACTGACAGGCAAATTGAAGGTACTGATGAGCAAAGGAAAGGTACTGATGATCATACTGAAGAAGGAAGTGTTACTCAAACTACTCAACCACCACCTACTTCTACAATATTTGGAGATGATGAAACAATAGCTAAGGTTCTTCTCAACATGAGTCAAGCCAAAGCAGTTTCTAGAGAGAAGGAGAAAGGTGTAGAGTTGAAGGATATTGAAGAAACTGACAGACCTAGGCCTACTTCTACAAGATCACTTCTGACATTAAAGCCTCTTCCAAAAATTGATCCAAAAGACAAAGGAAAGAAGAAAATAGAAGAGGAGGATGAATCTGAAAGTGAATCTGATGGTATTCCTGAAGCTGAGAAGAAGTTTAAACAGCTTGAAAGTGATGAAGAGATGGCTAGGAAAATACAAGAAGAGTGGGAAGGTGAAGAAGAAAGAAACAGATTAGCTGAAGAAAAAGCTACCAATGAAGCTCTTATAAGAAATTATGATGACATAAAGGCAAGAATTGAGGCAGATAGAATGCTTGCAGAGAAGCTTCAAGAAGAAGAAAGAGAGCAATTCACAATAGAAGAAAGAGCAAAATTCCTCCATGACACAATTGCTGCTCAAAGAAAATTCCTTGCACAACAAAGATCAGAAGCTATCAGGAACAGACCACCTACAAAGAATCAACTGAGAAATCAAATGATGACCTACTTGAAGCATGTAGGAAACTTCAAGCATGCTGAATTGAAAACCAAGAAGTTTGAAGAAATACAAGCCTTGTATGAGAAGATTAAGAGGTCAGATGAAGATTTCATTTCTATTGGGTCTGCTGAAGATGAAAGACTGATCAAAAAGATGAATGAAAAAGGAATTGATTCCTCTAAGAAAGAAGAAGTCAAGGAGGAGAGTAAAGAAGAAGTCCAGGAGGAGAGTAAAGAAGAAGAAAGTAAAAGAAAGAGAAAACTTGGTACTAGGAAAAAGATGAAGTCAAGGAAAAGAAGATTCATTCAAAACACTTCTGAAGATGATAGTGAAAAAGAGAATGAAGAGCTGAGATTACATTTAACAATAGCTCCAGATGAGGAAAAAGAAGTAGATTATGAAATACTTGACAGGAAGTATCCTATTAAAGAATGGAAAACTGAGTGTCTTGGAACTAAACCACAGGTTGATAAAGCTGAACACTTAGAGGAGATTAATCAAAATGTGGTGATTAGAAGCAATGGACAAAAGAGATACTTTAGTACTTTAATGAGGGTGTTGTCCATATTTGATAGAGAGGATTTAAATGTTGTATATCAACTGGTGATGAACAGATATCAAGATGAGATACCTGAAGGATTTGATAGAGTACTTTGGGGAGATTTGATGGTTATGTTCAACCCAGATGATGAAGATAAGTTTTGGAACTCACAGCTGGATTGGAATATAGTGAGTTGGAAGCTACATGGTTCTTCAGGGGTACATACTTTAGTGACTAAGGAAGGATTAGTCATTCATATGCTTGTAGAGAAGAAGTATCCTTTGAGAAAGAAAGTACTGTTGCAAATGTTGGAATTAAAGTTGGAGTCTGAAGAAGACAGTACTATGGCTTTAGAATTGATTAGGTCTATCAAGAAGTTACTTGCAGAGTTAGAATCTGAAGACTCTGATGGAATTGAGAAATCCGAGCTTTCTCTCAACACGAGAACGAATCTCTAACCGACGCTTGGCTTCGTATGAAGGAAATGCTCCGAAACTGTCATGGTCACAATTTGTCCAAAGGCAATATCATTAAAATCTTCTATCATGGTCTAAGCGAAATAACTCAAGAAGTTCTGAATGTCGTAGCTGGTGGTATTTTCCTCTATAAAACACCAAATCAAGCTTATCAGCTTTTGGAAGACAAGGTCTTACTAAAGCTCGACTGGGCTAAAAATCAAAAAACCAAACCATCTCTTAAAAAAACCGTTGCTTTCGCCGATGAAGGTAGCAGTAATTCCAATACTGACAAAATTATGGCCCGAATGGATGCCATGACCCTGAAAATGGATGCTCAGTATAAAGAACTCCAAACCCATGCTAAAAAAACAAAACCCGATCTTGATGAAGATGATATACCTATGTCCCGTGAGGAGGAAGCTAAATTCATGCAAACTTTTCGTAAGACTCGTTTTTACAATGATTACCGCGACCGAGACTCGAATCGCGATAATTGGCGTTCAAACGAACGAAGTAGTTACAATCGAGACAACTACCGATCCAATACTGATGATAAACCATACGATCTTCAAAAACAATTCAACGATTTCATGAAATCTCAGCAATCGACCAACGCTTTCGTCAAAGAAACGTTCATGGATCTTAAAACTCAACTCGAAACCGTAGCCAAAAATCATCAAGCTTCAATTCAAAATCTTGAAACCAAGTTCGACAGACTTGCTGACAAGCAATCTGGTCGACCCTCTGGATCTCTTCCTAGTAACACTCAACCAAACCCAAAAGGACATAATTCTAAAGCCTACCAACCACCACAATCTCGCAATGAGCATGTGAATGTCGTATTCACAAGAAGTGGTAAATCCTACAACCCACCAGTGAATTCAAATGATCAACAAACTAATTCTGAAAACCCTATCAATTTCGATGATAGCGATGAAGAAGACAAAGAACCTACACCACAACCTAAAATTCAAAATCCAAAACCAGTCAAGGAAACTACATTACCTAAACCATACAAACTAAAAATCCCGTATCCTCAACGTCTAAGGAAAGAAAAAAAGGAAGCTTAATACGGAAAATTTCTTGACGTAATCCGCGCAGTTCGAATCAATGTACCTCTTATCGATGTCTTGGCCGAAATGCCTAATTATGGAAAATTTCTCAAGGAACTCATAAGCAACAAACATAAAATCAAACAAATTTACGTCGCTTTCTTAAGCGACAAAAGTTCAGCGATGATCCAAAACAAAGTTCCACCTAAACTCAAAGACCCCGGAAGTTTTCTTATTCCATGTAATTTTAGCAAAACTTTCTCCTGCAATGCCTTAGCCGACCTTGGTGCTAGAATTAACCTTATACCATATTCAATATATGCCAAATTATCTCTCGAAAATCTTAAACCTACTAAAATGAACGTAAGATTAGCCTACAGATCATTCCAATACCCTGTTGGAATAGCTGAAAATATGCTCGTGGAAGTTGGCAAATTTACCTTTCCTGCTGATTTCGTTATTCTCGAAATGGAAGAAGATAGTAAAGTTCCACTCATTTTGGAATGACGCTTTCTTCACACTGTTGATGCAGTAATTCGAGTTAAACAGAAACAACTCAACCTTGGAGTTGGAACTAAACGAATAATTTTCAATATCGATTCTGCAATGAAACACTCCTATTCAAACGATGATACTTGTTTCAGTATCGATGTCATCGATGAAATCTTAGAAGAAGATTTCGACACTCTTCTAGAAAAAGGTAGTAAAATTCTTCATTCCATTGAAGGAACCCTTCTCGAAGAAGAAATCTTTGCTGAATTTGATAAATTAATGGCGATGACTGCCGATGAAAACTCTGACTCTGAATCCGATACCGAAGATCCGCCATTCGAAAAAATCACCATCAATACTGATTATAAGATCAAAACATCTCTCGAAGAACCTCCTACAGATTTTGAACTTAAACCCCTTCCTGATAATCTAGAATATGTATTCCTAGATGAACCCTCTTTTCTTCTTGTTATCATATCATCTCAGCTATCCAAAGAAAAGAAAAACAAACTCATATATGTCCTTAAAAAGAATAAGCAAGCCTTTTCTTGGAAAATAACAGATATTCCTGGTATTTGCCCATCATTTTGCAAACACAAGATACAACTTCTGGATGATAAGAAACCCGTTGTCCAAAAACAAAGAAGGTTAAATCCGAACATGCAGGAAGTTGTCAAAAAAGAAATCATAAAACTCTTGGATACCAGTATAATTTATCTAATTGCCGATAGTCCTTGGGTTAGTCCTATCTACTGTGTACCAAAGAAAGGTGGTATTACAGTTGTCACCAACGAAAATGATGAACTTGTTCCAACCAGAACCATTACAGGTTGGCAAGTATGCATTGATTATCGTAAACTCAATGAAGCAACCATAAAAGATCATTTTCCTTTACTATTTATGGATCAAATGCTAGAAAGACTCGCATGAAATATGTTAGGATCATGAAAAAGACTCGGTCACCCTGTGTTATGTCTAGCATAGGTTAGCTCGTAGTCTTAATATTTATCGTTTAGTTACCGTATGACTTATGGTGTTGGGCCGGCTTATAGGCGAATGCCTTTCGGTCTATGTAATGCTCCTGCCACATTTCAAAGATGTATGTTGGCAATCTTTCACGATATGATCGAAGAATCCGTCAAAATATTCATGGACGATTTCTCCGTCTTCGGAAACTCTTTCGACACATGCCTTAATAATCTCGATAAAATGCTCCAACGTTGCAAAGACGCTCATCTCGTCCTAAACTGGGAAAAATGTCACTTCATGGTCAAAGAAGGGATTGTGCTCGGACACAAGGTGTCTAGCGCCGGACTTGAAGTTGACAAAGCAAAGATCGATGTAATCTCGAAACTTCCACCACCTACTAATATCAAAAGTATTAGAAGCTTTCTCGGACATGCCGGTTTTTACCGACGATTCATTAAAGATTTCTCGAAAATTGCTCGACCTCTAACTAAACTTCTCGAAAAAGACACTCCATTTGAATTCGACGATGAATGTCGAAGAGCTTTTGAATCATTGAAAGAGAAACTCACATGTGCTCCTGTGATCGTAAGCCCAAACTGGAATCTTCCATTTGAACTTATGTGTGATGCAAGTGATTTCGCTATAGGAGCCGTCTTAGGTCAAAAAGATGGTAAAAACTTTCACCCGATCTACTTCGCAAGCAAAACCCTTAACTCCGCTCAACAAAAATACACCGTAACCGAAAAAGAACTTATGGCTGTAGTTTTTGCATTTGACAAATTCAGATCCTATCTTATTCTCTCAAAAACTATTGTTCACACTGATCATTCAGCTCTAAGGCACTTATTTAAAAAGCAAGATGCTAAACCACGCCTTATTCGATGGATTTTACTTCTGCAAGAATTCGACATAGAAATCAAAGACAGAAAAGGAACAGAAAATGTTGCAGCCGATCACTTATCCCGAATCGAAAACAACAAGACAAGCGATGACAGTGAAGTAGATGATAACTTTTACGGAGAAACTCTTATGGAAATCATTATAAACGAACCTTGGTTCGCAAACTACCTAGTCGGTAATATTATACCAAAAGGGATAACATATCAACAAAAGAATAAATTCTTCTCTGACCTCAAACACTACTTTTAGGAGGAACCTTATCTCTTCAAACTATGCTCAGACGGTATGATCAGACGTTGTATATCTGGACCAGAAACCCGAAGCATTTTAGATAAATGTCACCATGGACCAACAGGTGGACATTATGGACCAAACATAACTGCTAAAAAAGTCCTTGATTCAGGATTTTACTGGCCAACAATCATCAAAGAAGCTCATACTCTAGTCCTCTTATGTGAAGCATGTCAAAGGACTGGAAATATATCAAAACGTGATGAAATGCCCTTAAACAACATTCAAGTATATGAAATTTTTGACATATGGGGTATCGACTTTATGAGACCATTCCCAAAATCATATAAGTTTGAATACATTGTAGTCGCTGTTGATTACGTATCTAAATGGGCTGAAGCTCAAGCTTTACCAACCAATGATGCCCGAGTAGTAGTCGCCTTTCTGAAGAAACTATTCAGCCATTTTAGAATGCCCAAAGCTCTAATCAGCGACCGAGGTACTCACTTCTATAACAAAATAATGGAAAAAAATCATGAAAAGATATGGAGTTAATCACCGTTTCTCTACATCTTATCACCCTCAAACTAGTGGTCAAGTTGAAAACACAAACAAAGCTCTTAAAAGAATTCTTGAAAAAACTATTAAAGATAATCCTGCTATTTGGTCAAGAAAACTTGATGACGCTCTGTGGGCTTTTTGCACTGCCTACAAAACACCTACCGGTACTATACCATACAAACTAATATATGGAAAAAACTGCCACTTACCATTTGAAATTAAACACCGTGCATACTGGGCACTAAAAAATTGCAACCCAGATCTCATCGCTGTTGGTGTGAAAAGAATGTTTTAGTTACACGAATTAGACAAACTTAGACACCAAGCTTATGAAAACTCTCTTTTATAAGGAAAGAACCAAAGTCTGGCATGACAGAAAATTAAGAATGAGAAAGGAATTCAAACAAGGAAATAAAGTCCTGCTATTTCACTCAAAGTACAAATTTAAACAACCGAAACTCAGATCCCAATGGTTAGGACCTTATATAGTGAAACATCAATATCTATCCGGATATGTTGAACTTTATGGAAAAGATGGAAAGACGTTCATAGTCAATGGCCACCGACTCAAACTATATCACGAAGAAGACAATGACCCAAGGGAAGCAGTCACTCCCTTTTTCCCAAACTAATAACTCTCGAAATACGAGTCTATCTAACGACTCTCTTAAAACTAACCGCTTATCGGGAGGCAACCCGTGCTTTTACTTAAGTGTAGAGGAGTTCCTCCTCCATTCTTCTACTAATATTATTTATTTTCTAAAAAAAAAAAAATATTTTTTTTGTGTGATTTTGTATATTTACTCTTATGCAGGTAATTTAGATCGAAGATATGGAAAATTACGACGTATGCTCAAGATAGCTCTACCTCAGCTATGCATTTCTCTATGCCTCAGGAAGTACCGTTTTCCCTATTTTATCTCTATTATCAGTTATCACATTGAGGGCAATGTTCAACTTAAGTGTGGAGGGGAGCCAAATAGAAAAATTAATCATATCCCTCTATGTTTGCCCTGTTAATTTTTTTTTAGCTGATATTTTATGAAAAATCTTAATTATATATGCTTTAAAAAGTAAAAAAAATGCTCTTAGTAAGGCAAATCCAACCGGATTGACATTATAGCTAGCACACCCTAATCTACTAAATTATGAGAAATCTAAGCCTTTATTCGGGTATCCACCTTTGGTACCTAAGATAATTGATGCCTTTAGCTTGCTCGAGTTAAGGTTTGATTGCAGTCATATGTGTCTATTCCGTCGTTACGGATGTGTATGTATGGTCTTTGTCGCCTTTTCTGGAACATTGGTATTGGTTGATAATTATATTTGAGAGAGTCGGTAATTTAGAAGCTCTAGAACTTGTGCTTAATCATCATTTACTAGACCGAAGCCTATCACTTACAATGCATCCCGCAAGGCTATGTTATTGCAAGTGATTCCTTAAATGCTATGTTGCTGAAGTATCTGAAAATTGATTGAAGAAGTCTTGTGCCAAGCCTTAACTATCATCATGGTATGAAAAAAAAGAAAAAAAAAAGAAAAGTGAAAAAATATGTGTTATAATCGTTCAAAGAAATAAAGGCTTATGTTCGGCGCATGAAGATTGGATCCTCTCTAGTACCAAAGTTTCATCCTTCGGTCAGGTTTATGTGTTAAGTACAAGCCTATGACAGCTGTCTAGATTATGTCTGTGCAAATTGAGTGTTCTTCACAAAAACATATCTAAACCCTATCTGAGTAGCTGAGTGAATTTTAAAATCAAACACTATCCTTATGTAAGGTGCTATGTTATATGTCTATGCCTGAAAAGTTGTCTAAATTACAATCTCTTAAAAAATCAAAATTTCTCCACGTCACGATAAATGATTTTAATTTCTCGCTTCCATTGCTTGAGGGCAAACAATAAGCTAAGTGTGGAGGGATTTGATAACGCCAAATTATACATGTTTTCTATGGCGTTTTTATATATATTTGATCATTTCTCGTGAACTTTCAATACTTAATTAAGCTTAAATTGCTTATAGGTTCACTTGAAGACTCTAAAGACCCAAGCTCAAGAATCTATACACTTTAGGAGGCGAATACAAGAAAAGAAAGATTTCTAGCCAAAAGCTCAAGAAGTCCGCCACACTTGTTACATAGTGCGCCGCACTTTCCTCTGAAGTTTAAACACCGCCGCACTTACAATATTGTGCGCCGCACATTTTCCTAAAGATTGAAGAATTAAAGTCCATTTAATGCTATCGCATTAACTCCTCAAAACCGCCGCACTTATTTGTAAGTGCGCCGCACTTCCAGTAAAAGCCATTAAATGCTATCGCATTAACTCACCAAGTCCGCCGCACTTATTCATAAGTGCGTCGCACTTTTCACCAAATTTTGCCTATAAATTAAGACGAAATTTCTCATTCCTATCATCCCTTTCATAACCATTTCCACTCATTCTACACACACATATCCCTCCCTTTCACAAAAACACCAAGAAACACCTTTTCCATTGAAGAAAAGATCTAACGATCAAGAACGAAGAAGTTTTCTTAACTTGTTATTGAAATAATGGAAATTTATGTAATAAGTACTTTTGTTATGAACCCCTTAGCCAGGAGAGGCTAAATCTCTCACGACTACTCGGCGAAGTTACGATAATGAATAAGTGTTTGTTGCAACCCTGTTATATCCCATCTTATCTATTTTTTCTTATCAACTTAGATTATATAATCATATCAGTATAGGTCGAAAGACCTGTTATGATCTATGTGGTTTTAAAGATTTGTCTATGGTCTTTAACGTCTGTGCCGAGAAATCCACTTTCGTAAATTGATAAACAAAATAAGGTTTGATATAATAGTAACTAGATTATTTAAGTGACACATTTGGTCTGGTTAACTAAATATAAGTCTTATGTTAACAAGTTGATTTGTGGAAACGTTTTCTGATGAGATCATCTTTATAAATTAATACCCCATCTTCAAGGTCAAATCATTTCCAACACTTATAAGTTATTTTTCAACTATCCGAGTAGTCATACTTTTTATCATTGGTAAATTAAAAATTATTTTCAAAATTATTAAAGTCTATTTTCTTTCTGATTATTTGAACACTACTCTAATCCCTGTGAACGACCTGGTCTTACCTAAAAAGATTATACTGCATACGTGGGCTATACTTTTACCCGTGTGTTTCCATATAATTGTTTGGTATTTTCAGTCTTATAATTTAAAGCTTTTGAAACACATCAGTACCTAATCGTTGCAGTGTAGTATCGACAAGACTCGGGGGTTGTTATCGTTCTCAAGAGGAATAGGTTGGGAAGGCTTTGATCACCGTCTAACAAAATTCTAGGGGTTGAGAGAAGATTCTTTTTGTGTTTTTATATTTTATAAAAGCAGGTAAATATCATGATTTGAGAGGTTGGTTTGTTTAACTAATAATTAAACTAATTATAATCTAAGCTACTGGTGATAACTTTATGATAAACAATTATATTTACCTAATCATGCACTACTCCTCAGATTGCTTCTTCTAGATCCGTTGCTTTGTCACCCTTGTGATGATCTGTGTAAGTATTTCATAGGTCATGAACGGATTACACGAACCCGCCGTCTATTTAATATTCCGTTAAAGCAACGCACAAGTAAGGTAGTATGAAGACTATTACAAGGCCCCTAAGAGTATATTAAATGCATGTGAAATATTTTAAGAGGGATCAACCATATTAGGGTTAAGGTAGTATGAACACTGTTACCGATGATATCCTTTCTACACTACTCGCGTTTCCATAGACATATCAACATTGATACGGACAAAAGCTGGTTTTCTAAATCCTAACGCACACATTCATCAACAAGAAGCAACATCAAAAGGATCTACAACCTAAGTTTCATGCAATCATAAATAAATACAAAGGAGGGTTTAGCCTCGCATGTTATAATGAAAGCAAGAAGATAAATCAATCAAACAACACATAGACATATTGAATGATTAATGATAAATAACCTTACTTGATTAAAACATGGATTCAAGGTAGTACAATAGGGTTTTGAGGCCCTAAAAATGACATACAAAGCTGCTAGAATGACTAGGGTTCGTCTCCCTAGGTTTATACAAAGTTACACACTTAAAACCCTAAAAACGGTTTTTATATTTATAGAGATATCGTTACGATGACGTCGCTTAGAAATCCTGACGCCGTCGCCACGTAGATGATTCTAGATCCTCTTTAAGTAGGCCACGTCCTGACGCCGTCATGAAATTCCTGATGCCGTCACCATATAGATCACGACGGTGTTGCTTTATGCATGCGACACAGTCTCCAACCATTGTATGCATAAATCTTTAAGAGATTTGGTGTAGGTCCATAATCTTGTCTGTTTCTTCTCCAAATGACCAAAGTTACGTGTATTTCCTCCAAAAGCCATCCAAGTGCTAAAAACCTGAAAAGAAACGATTAAGCACATAATCTGAGAATTTTTGCATGATTTAGGAGGTTAAATGACCCCGAAATAGTCTATAAAATGACACCTCATCAAATACCCCTACACTTGGGATTTTCTTGTCCTCAAGCAAATGGGATTTTATACCTAGACAATAGCAATATTAGAGTAACCTACTCTTTAAAAGTATTTTACAACACAACCTTCTAGACCTCGTAATTAAAAGCATGGAAAGCATATAATAGCACCTCACATAAGTGTTTGGGATTCTCTCTTTCTCTCGGTTGTATAATAAATTATAACATAACGAGGAAACGGAAAATCAACACTCATTATCCGTCATAGCATATAAATTACCATAGGCTTGGTAAAGGATGAAATGGCAAATGGCAGCCTGCACATTTTTTCACTCTTTTTTTATATACATTTTTTTCGTAGACTTTTGCCCTGCCATTTCTTAAACATATAATACATCATGGGGGTTGATAGATACACCCTTACACTTGAACTTTTACATACTCGATTATTTACAATCTAACTAATGACCCGATTTAAGATGAATCAAAATAACATGGAGCTTATTGAGCTCTATTGGGGGTAATAAACTACTTCTTCCCTAATTCTTCATAAGATGAATACTACCTGGAATACCAATCGTCCCAAAACATTATTTACAAGGATAAGGACTTAGCAACCATGTACTCAATAATTAACTTGGGTTAAAACAATAATATACTAAAAGTAAGTACATACAAGGTAGGCTAAGGTGATTTGGGTGTAACAATTGGTTTATGGGTGACAATGCTCTTCATTAATAGCCTGGCTTAACCAAAAAATTACGAAAACCGTGAAAAGGGATAGGCTCAGAGGGTTGTACTAGAGGTATCCTGCACTAAAAATGAGTGCATGGCAAGGGTGTGTGATAGTTATATAGTCGATGTGACCATAATAACAATTACAGGTTTAAAACATGGATTAATCCTAGTACCTCTTATGTAGCAAATCCTAATACTAACTATGCGGTCTCAGGATGCATCACAAAAACAAGTTTTAGAATTTAATATACTACCAGTACACTCATATAATTTAATACCGATACCAATGCTCCAGAAAAGGTGACAAAGACCATACGTACACATCCGTAACAACGGAATAGACACATATGACTGCATTCGAACCTTAACCCAAGAAAGCTAAATGTACAAACTATTTTGGGTATCAATAATGGATACCCGAATTCCTAAAGATCTAAAGGCGAACCTCACATTTTTGGGGTGGAATTTTGAGGATTTTTATGCTAGTCATACACATTCCTATCCATGAGACGCTATTAATACTCGGTTTTCGTCGGTATGTGTCATAATTTTTTTTTAAATTTTGATCAAAATTACCTTTTTATGCTATGTTTCAATATATTACCCATCATTTTAAGGACAAAGCAAATGACAAATGAAGGAATAGTTTCTTAGGCATATTTTCCCCCTGAAATTAAGTTGAACATTGTCCCCAATGTTCTATAGAAGTACCCGTAAAAATGAATAAAGGGAAAAGAAAACAAGTAAAAGAAACTAGTACTCCCTTAGTTTGCTCAATAATGGAGAAGAAACATGCGATAACTGGTTAAATCGTCCTCCAATAATCATCTAATGAAACTTTCTAAGAACTTCTAAGCTTCTTCTCATCAAATATTGTAACACCCCCAAATTGGGTCACAGCGGAATAAGGGTCCGGAGCATGTTACTTCATAGATCAATAACACAAGATATATATAGAACGACCAAAAAGTCGTTTTAAAACTGATACATTGGATTTAACAAATATTTGATACAAATAGCCCGAAGCTTTAACCTGTTCCTTATTATTATTACAAAGATATTGGTTCACAACACATGAGTTTCCCAAAACATATTACAACTATATCTTTAGCATGACATCCCAAAACAAAATCACCAATGTATCCTTAGCACCTTATGCTTACTGATCTCCTGAAAAACATTGCTTTAAAACGTAAACAATAATGTTGGTGAATTCATAGGTTTGATAAATCATAATATGCAGGACCGCAAGACTTTCCCCGTGATAATGCAACACATGCAGACATCACAAAACCAGATTACATTTTCCTAAGCTCATGACACTGAAGCTCGACGATCTTTCTTGCAATAATAATATATATTGCAATTTCTGCCCGATTAGATGTTTAACCCGAAACATCCCCAAATTCGACATGCTATACGTTCGTTCCCGGTGATAGCTAGTCACCCGAACGGGGAGGTCGTTTCCCCAAATAGATCTATTCATAACATTCGCGCTCACATAATGTAATTAACAACTACATCTATGCAATTGACAGTTCATGATAATGGGCTCAACTTGGGTTATCGCTACTTAGGCAAACATGTAATCAATATAAAATATCCACTTGCGTCCAATTTATAAAACAAAGCATGTTTCCACCCCATAGTTATAAATCATTGAAATCGTAAAAATGTGGGGCTATGAACTCACCTTGAGTTCTGATAATCCAAATATCACAGATAATGCGTCACGCAAATCGTCAGATGCAACCTATTTAATTTAAGGTCGTATAAGTACCATGTACTTCGATTAACTAACATCATATACAGGTCTATGTTAGTTACATCATACTATCGTTCGGGCTATCATAATTAAGAGGTCATGTAGTGAACGTATGAGGAGCTAGGACACTTTAAATCGTAAATCCAGCAACTCGTCGATACGCCACCCCGAAGAGGCCTCATTATGAAACTCCCTAGTAATATAGTACTTTGATAACCACATATAATTCTATATAGATATACACACATATAATTCTATACAGCTTAATCACCAACTAATGGTTTTGGTAAAATTGTGTTTAATTAGTTAAAACGTTTATAATTATCGTTGTAGTAAATATAGCATAACTTTTGCGTTTTAAGCCCGATTTTGACGTTTCTTATGCCCACGCTTTCGTATTAGGACGAGTTATCATTTTTGAAATTTTTTATATTTTTCGACCCTCTGTGAACAGTACTTTTAATTTTCATCAGTTTATAAATTCATTTTATAGTTTTGTTATCGTTTATAAAACACGTAATCGTCGTATTTTTATTCATTTATAGCTCCTGGTTTAGCGATTCTTTCGAGAACGTTCTTGGTATGAAATTCTATCATTTATAAGGTTTACAAAAATTAATATTTTGTCAGGAACTAGTAACTTTTATAAAATTAGTTTTATTAAAAGTATTTTAAAAAAAAAAAATAAATTTGTCGTAAATCGCGAAATTCATAACTCGTTCATTTTTATTGAAAAATCTAAGCTTGTTCTCATTTTAGAATCCTAAAAATATGTATAATTTGTTTAAAAATACCAAAACTTGCTGTCTTGAATAATTTTTATAAAAAGTTCTTTATAAAATATTTCTTTTATAAATCCGGTTTTTATAGTATAACTTGTGTTTACCATAACTTTTTTCGTTTTTAATCCGTTCGACAAGTTTCTTCACTTTTTCGGAATCGTCTATGAGTCGTATAATTGTTATAAAAATATAAAATAATTTGGTAAAAAAATTCGGATATTTTGACAGTATGTTGGGAAGGTTGTTTGTTAGGTCCAATTTTTATCCGGTGTTTTCACATTCTTTACCATTTTTTGTTTATTTCACCAACATGTCTCATAAATCATGTGTGTTTAAATCATATCATATATTAAGTGTCATTGTCCATAGTTTCTTCAACAATAGTCCTATGTGTCCAAGTTGTATAAGTCTTTCATATTACTTATAAAACATAACTTTCTTATTTACCATAAATCACTAGTTTTATATATAACTATTTTTATATATAACTATTTTTATATTTAACTCCACTAGTATAAAGTTTCTTATCTGTAATAAACTTATTTATATGATATTATAATATAATATAAGTCCATAAATTAACCTTTACCATGCCATTTTTTTCTTTTACTTGAAAAAAACATAGTAAGAAACTTTTATAATTCCTAAATTAACAATGATCATTTTTTACACCAAAACAAAACATTGGTACTTACTTTTCTCATCCTTTTTAGCATGATATTGTAACATCACATCATATATTAACATAGTTTACAAATGATCATTTTAAGTTAACACTTCATTTTTCTGATAAAATCCTAATTGGTTGATTTAAGCTAAAAATTAGAACTTAACCCATATGCTAAATATGAATATTGTAAGAACATGAAGACGTTAGATGACCTTATGATGTATGAAGATGATGACAATCAAGTGCTAAACCCTTGTTTAGACTTAAAATCAAAGCTAGCAAGATATGAAAACCCTAATTCAATATGAAACCAAAAATCTTGATTTCTTGCTTCAACACTTGTAAATCCTTAACCAATACTTGGAAATAACTTAGGACATCTTAGATATGATATGAGAATGTGTAAATAAGTGATAGAAAAATTTAGTATGGATAGTTTATAGGGGGGGTTGAGCCGTGGGTTTGGTTGAGAGAAAGAGAGATAGAAATTGTTTTTAGTTAAGTGTTGAGAGTGTGTAGATGTTAGCTCTTGCATGTAAGTAGTATATATATATATATAAGGTGGTAAGATATTAGAAAAGTTTGACCAAGAAAATCAAAGGGGGAGGGAAATGGGGCGTTGGAGTCAAGGGAGCAAGATGAGTGAAATGGGGATGACTAGTGGTCAAAACCACTAGTCATGACCCTTCTTAATGGTTTATGTTTTCATGTTTCCTCATGTGGGAATCATCCCATGGTTTTAAGGATGATGTTCACTAGCTCTTTTCTTTCTTGCTAATTTAAATGGTTACTTGCATGGATAAAAGTTGAAGTAAATGGAAAGTGTAGATTTTTATTAATCAAGTGTATGTATTTGTTTGTTTGATACATAGAAATTTCGGCTCATGTGTTTTATGTAGCTAAAGTTTTATAAAACTTTTAGCATTATATATAAACATAGGTATTCGTTGAAGTGTAAATTAATTGACGTGGTTCCGGGTATGCCTAAACTCAATTTATCGCGAAACGTATACACTTTACGTAACCGATAAAAATAAAATAAACAAAGACCATAATTATTCTCAAAATAATTATGTAATACTTGATTGATGTAAACGCTTAATCGTTTGATGCCCGTTTACATTGAACGCTAACTTTTAGCTTACGCGATTTTACTTAGTACATGAAATTACAAGCAAATGCGTACGACACTAAAAATAAATAGTAGATTTATCGACGTCATCAATGACTTGAAAACACAGGGTGTTATAGACTTCCCCCGTTAAACGAGCCTTGTCCTCAAGGCTCACGATGCAGCACTTGACGACGGTGCGGTCTTGGTGAAGAGGTGTGGGTATTTCTTCTTGAATTGGTCTTCACGTTCCCACGTGAACTCAGGACCTCTCTTGGAGTTCCATCGAACCTTGACTAATGGGATCCGACTTCGCTTCAACCGTTTAACTTCACGACCCACTATTTCTAATGGTTCCTCAACAAAATGAAGCTTGTCATCAAGATGAAGTCCATCCAACGGAACGGCTAATGGTTCGTCGGCATGACACTTTTTCAGGTTGGACACATGGAATGTATTATGAACTCTGCTCAGCTCTTCAGGAAGCTCGAGCTTGTAAGCAACCTCTCCAACCTTTTCTAACACCTTGAAAGGTCCAACATACCTGGGGTTTAACTTCCCCCGTTTGCCAAAACGTACGACCCCTTTCCAAGGCGAAACTTTAAGCATAACTTTATCCTCGAGTTGGAATTCCATCGATTTACGCTTCAGATTGGCGTAACTCTTCTGTCGATCTCGGACGGCTTGCATCCTTTGCTTGATTTGGATGATTCTCTCAGTTGTCTCTTGAATCAGTTCAGGACCGAGGATTTGAGCTTCTCCAACTTCGGTCCAACAAATAGGTGAATGACACTTTCGACCATAAAGTGCTTCAAATGGTAGCGTGATAGCTATTGTTATAAGAGAACTTTACTAATGGCAAATGGTTAAACCAACCCTTTCCAAAGTCGATTGCATAAGCACGCAACATGTTCTCAAGAGTTTGAATAGTCCTCTTTCTTTGTCTATCCGTTTGTGGATGATACGCAGTACTCATATTGGTATGCAGTGCTCATATCCAAACTAGTACCTAAAGCATACTGAAGTGACTTCCAGAAATTTGATGCGAACCTCAGGTCGCGATCACATATAATTAAGACAGGTATTCCTTGCTTCGTGACTACCTCTTTTAGGTATATTCTTGCCAGTTTATCCATGAGATCTGTTTCCCTCATTAGCATAAAAATGGCAGACTTTATAAGTCGGTCAACAATCACCCAAATAGTGTCATAACCTTGTGACAACTTAGGAAGCTTCGTGACAAAATCCATCGTGATGTTTTCCCACTTCCATTAAGGTATCTCGGGTTGCACTAACAAACCCGATGGTCTTTGATGTTCGGCCTTGACCTTAGCACATGTCAAACATTTGCTAAAATAAGTGGTGATGTTGGCTTTCATATTGGGCCACCAATATAGTTTCTTCATATCCTGGTACATCTTGTCGGAACCCGGATGAATAAAGTATTTTGACTTGTGGGACTCGTGCATGATCACAGTCCTCAAGTCGCCATAACATGGTAACCAACTCCTGCCATTGAAGCATAAAGTTCCATCAGCACGCGGTTCCAACTTTTCCGTTCTAACTTTCTCCGGATCCTTAGCATTTTCAAGTAACATGCCTCCAACATCTTCGTTCTTGATGTTCTCTGGTTTTCGTGCTTCAGTCTGAGAATTCAATATTTGTTTAGCATTAGCAACAACGTTTGCCTTTCCCGGGTGATAACGAATCTCACAATCGTAATCACTAAGCAACTCTAACCATCGGCGTTGT